>JAMFLL010001012.1:0-21448 GCA_027475725.1 Pythium rhizo-oryzae | reverse complement strand
AGAAGAGGATCCCCAATGGGACTCCTCCAGTTAGGGACCGAATCCCGTCTCTAGTTTCCAGTTTCCCGTAGGACAACGCGTTATCCGTAATACACTCACACTCACTCACCAATGAACAGTCACTATCCGTATCCCCCCTATAGAGTGACCGCGAACTTTTCGAATGCCACACAAACGGGGTCCACATCTATAGTGACATTCCGCGTCTCTTCACAAGATACGGCGCATCATTGCCTCCTCGACGAGACGCGGGCGCTGCGTTCCGGCGGCGACAAGGGAAAGATGGGCGCCGGCCAGGGCACCACGCTGCGTCTGATCGACGATGAGATCGAGCTGCTTCGCGAGACGCGGGACTTCGCTCGCTGTACGTTTTGTATTCGCCTGGAAACGAGGCTCGAGCTCATGGCAAACACTCGCGAGTGTAGGGACGTTGAGCGACGTCACGCAGCTCCACCGGCGCTTCCAGAAGACGCACGGCATGGCGATCACCGAGAGCCAATTCGAGAACCTGCTGCTGCTCAAGGCCTCGGAGATCGTCGGCAGCAAGGAGATCTTCGCGGTGCTCGACACGAACCGCGACGGCCGCATCGACGGGCTCGAGTTCCTCGCGGCGCTCGTGTGCGTGTGCCGCGCGAGCTTCGAGGACAAGGCGAGGTGTACGTGTGCTGTTATCTGCTAAGAGGCGTATCTATCATGTGAGTGCTGACCTTCCCGTTCAACTCACTAGTCGCGTTTGAGTTGTTCGACTTCAACCTGAACGGCTCGCTCTCGATCACCGAGCTCGTGCTGCTGATGAAGTCGGTGTGGGTCGGCATGTCGCTGCTCACGGGACATGCAACTAGCAAACCGTCGCCCGCGGTGAACACGCCAAGCGCCGGGGGCACGGTGGGATCTGTCGCGAGGTTCCTGCAGCTCGCGCAGCACGCGTTTGACCGCTTCGACCGCGACGAAGGCGCGTCGCTTCAGTACGAAGAATTTATCGAGTGGGCACGCAGCAACCGCGAGTTTATGCTCCAGGTCGAACATTTTCGCATCATCTCAGAGAAAGCCGTGGGCTATGAAGAGACGCTGTCGCTCCCCGATGGCAGCGATTACGACTCGGATCTGGAAGAGGAGGCCTCAATGCTCGCACCTCAGGACACAGCAGCGCCTGCGTCGAAACGAGCCGCTGGTCAGTCAGACGAAGAGGTGCGCCGCCCAGAGTTGGTCACAGCCCCATGGGTCATCGAGCCAACAAACATTCCCCAGGGGCTTCGAGACGACGTCAAGTTCGACTTCCCGCCACCAATAAATGTCACGTTGGAGTGGATGTACGGCTACTCGGGAGCGACGACGCGGAACACTGTGCGCGTGCTATCGAACGGAGACGTTGTGTACGCAGTATCCAAGTACGCGATCGTGTACAAGCCCGAGCGCCACGAACAACGTCACTACTTTGGTCATAAGTTCCCCATTACGTGTCTCGATGTCAATGCGACTTCAACGATCGTCGCGACGGGCGATGCTGTGCCGCTCCAGCACCAGCACTCTGAGATCCACGTATGGAACGGGCTCACACTCGAGTGCCTCGCGGTGCTCTCAAGCTTCCATGTTGACAGCATCGCGTGCCTTGCGTTCCCCGCACCAGTCGGTGTCCAGACGGCGACGCCGCTTACGACGGGAGGAACAACAGGGAAGAACGCCAACCTCGCCGGAGCAGTAGCGTCAACAAAGAAGCAACACCACTCAGCCGACTCGCTGCTCGTCTCGATTGGAAGCGACAACAACGCAAGCATGGCGCTCTGGGACTGGCAGAACGCGCGGTTGTTGGCCTCGGGACGAGCGATCAACAAACGTAAGAGAGTTCTGTGTTGTGCTGTGAGCGAGGATGGCCATGAGATTCTCGTGGCGGGGGAACACTTTGTCGTGTTTCACCACGTCGACGGCCGGTTCTTCAAAATGAAAAAGCCCAAAGCGCTGGAGACCAAGATGCAAACGATGCCCAACTGCCTGAGTGCGACGTATTACGGCCCACACACAGCTGTAGTGGGCACCGCCAAGGGAGAGTTGCTCCAGTTTCACAACACGCAACTCATCCGAGTTGTCCAAGCCCATGACATGGGGCAAAGCATCAATGTATGCACGATATCCTGTCGATCAATGGTGCTATTCACAGCGGGTAAAGACGGCGTGCTCAAGCAATGGGATTCAACGCTTCAACCGATTGGTCACACAATTGATCTCCATCAGAGTTCCCACGTGAAAGGACTTGAAGAAGAAGACTTCCGAGTGCATTCGATGGCATATGACACGGCTCACCAGCGTTTCATTGTGGGCACACGTCATGGTCACTTGTTCGAGATCCTGGAGGCGCGTCCTACTGCTCGCATGATTGCGTCGAGCCACCGCGGGGCTGACATCAACGGTCTCGCGACGAGTCAATTTGGAGTGACGTTTGTGACGTGCAGCGCAAGCGATCGCATGCTGCGAGTGTGGAATATGCGTCGGCGCGTCAAGGAGAATGCTGTGAAGCTTACATTTCCACCCAGTGCATGCGTGTTCAGCACCGCAAACGGGGGTGAATTTCTTGCTGTTGGTGGGGTGGAAGGATCGATCGCGCTCTTCCGGTCCAAATCGATGATTCTACTTAGTCAAATGAAGAACACGCAGACGGCTGTCCACTGTATGCGATTCCACCCGGCTGAGTCGATCATCGTGCTGGCTGTCGCCTGTGCGAACGGACTCATCTATCTCTACAACGTTGATGATGCTGAGAGCGCGTATCGATTTCACCGCTTTGCTCTACTGAAGCCTCTACCGAGTGAGTCAGCGATGGTCGTCCAATCGCTGGATTTCAGCATTGACGGCAGATATCTCAAGAGCCAGCACGGCGCCAGCTCGTCTGCCAGTGAGAACAGCTCACCGACACTTCGATTCTGGCATGTGCGGAACAGCCACCAATCTGTGTCTCGCATCACGGCAATGTCAACAATTCGGAATGTCCAGTGGCACAACTACAGCAGTAGTGTTGGGTGGCACGTGAGCGCGTTGAGTTCGCACTGCATTGCGACATTGAGTGCAAATGCCGCCGCTTCCGTCGTCGCGACGCTAGATGAAAGTGGCCAGCTTGCTTTCCATCACTTTCCATGCGTGAAGCACGCAGGTGACCAGAAAAAGCCTTTAGCTATTGTGGTAGCAAACGCACATCTTCACGGACCCGGAGCAAGCGCCAAACTGGGATTCGCACTTCATGACACGTTGCTTCTTTCGACCACCAGCGGGCTGAATGGCAAAGACTGTGGCAGCGTCGTTTGCCAATGGGCTGTTGTGAAGGAAGCGACAGACCCGCAACCTCGAACGGCGTCCGAAATTGACGACGACAAAACGTGGTCACTGCTGGCATCCCTCGGCCTCGAGAACCTATACTATTTCGACGACTCGTACGTTCCAAGACGGAATGCCTCCGCGATTGACGCAGTACTACCCCCGGCGGCAGGCTCAGCCTCGAGCGCAGATACCCAGATGATCGTCCGAAGTCGCTCCGAGGCCCCTGACTTGGATCTTTCGCTTGCGTTCGTTCACGGCTTGAACCACGCGCAGAACGGCGTCAACCAGATTCTTGTCGGTATGAGTGGATCGACTGGAACGTCTTCCTCTCTCGTGTACGGTGCGGGGACTCTACTAGTCAGTCAGCTTATCACGGCTACACAGATGAAGCAGCAGCGCACGCTCATATCCGGTCTGAAGCACGATATATCGAGCATCGTCAAGCAGTCCAACAGCGTTCTCGCGGTGAGCTCCCATCGAGAGAGCCGAGTCTTGCTGTGGCAATGGGAGCCAACCGCCCAACTTCTCTGCACTCTTCGAGGCCCACCAGGCTCGTCGCACGTACTCACCGCTTTCGACGGGGGAGAATTGAGCGAACAACATGGCCACACCGTGAAAGACCTGGCGGCAGTAGTGTGGTATTCCGCTGCTTCTTCCTCGCACGTGATCCGCTTCTACCAGTGGCGGAAAACGCGCGATCTTGATCATGGCAACGACGGCTTGAGCGAGAATGATGCCCCGATTCAAGCCGACATGACTCGCCTGCCAGTGCTATTTGGTTTCTTCACACCTCCACTCGAAAGCGCTACGTCTCAGCAAACCAACAACTTTGTCGGCTTTGTCAGCGGTGGTGTCGACCACGTCAATTTCTGGTGGTACACGATCTCTACTGGCCACGTAGTTACCCAAAATGGAGTTTTCGGGCGTCACGCACTCATCGAAACTGCCATTTGCGGTGCTTACGCGGCTCCCTACGTGCTCACGGGCATGCTTAGCGGCACAATCGTTGTGTGGGACAATGGGGTCGCGGCGTTTTCTCTCGCAGCCCTTGATTCGACTGCTAGAGATGTCAAAGGCGACGAGAAGCAAGCCGTGATGTCGATTATTACAGTGCCCCCGAAACAACTGGTCGTCGTAGCGCTAAAGAGCGCGCATATCGTGTTGTTCACGCACGCCAAGGAAGCGGATCCCTCAAAATATCGAGCCAACGCATTCCTTCAACGCACGCGTGTGTTGAACATATTCGACGATTCCTGTACGTGGACAATGATCAAGCCGTCCGTGAAGCCAGTCGCATCAGCCGACCCCGAGAACGATACGACAACTCAAGTGAAACGGGCGCTGTCAACAGAGTGTGCTCTTCAGAGTGTGACTGTGCTGGACGAACTTCAAAATGGCGTCACAGTGGTTCTTAGCAGTGGGACTGTTCTCCACGTTGACGGCCAAGCGCTTTCAGTGGCGGCGACGAAGGCAACAGCGCGCATCGTTATCGACGTGGGGCAACAAGTCACGGCGATGGCACCCCATCCAGTAGGGCCCTGGGTCGCGCTGGGCAACCAAGATGGTCGCGTCAGCGTGTTCCATCTAGACACCCATGCTCTCTTGCTTGAGACGCGTGCTCTATCAGCATCCATCAAAGCGCTTGCGTGGCAACATGCGTCGACGAATGCGAGACTAGCGATATCCCAAGCTGACGGTCGTATCAAGATCCTGAATGGTTCAGGCCTCAACGTCGAAGCCGATTTTCCGTGTGGACCAAACACGAACAATAACGAGAACGGGCCACCGAAATGGTGCTGGGCTCTCAAGTTCTCGCCCGCGGGCAGCACAACCACATGGCTTGCTGCCGCTTGTCGGAATTACCACATTTACGTCTACCGATGCGCCAGTGGAGATGCTTCGTCGTCAATGACAGCTGAACTTGCGCATGACTTCGCCGGCCACACGGCACCTATCTTCACGCTTGATTTCTCCGGCGACGGTCTGTCGCTCCAGTCAGCAACTTCCTCTGTTGACACTCAATTGATACGGTGGCAGCTAGCTGAACCAGGTCAAGACGCGAAGGCATCCTCACCAGGCGATCCAGCGTCGTGGTCGACGTGGACTGTGCCGTTCAGTGGCCCCGTCGCTGGCTTGAGTGAAGTCCATGGCACAAGTGTTACGGTGGTAGATCGGATCCGAGCAGAACAAGCACTCCCGTCTGGGTTGTGGAGCTCACGCTTGCCCACTATACTGGTTGGCACGGAGCTTGGCCGTGTGCTGCTGGGGTGGTTTCCCCTCCGCTGCGGTGACGGGAAGCTCGCAATGTTTAAGGAGTATGACGGGTATTATGCCACCTCAGCGAGTGTCGAGAGAGCACAGTTCAGCGCGAACAACGACTTCGTCGTGACGCACGCGAGGCATCCAAGCGGGAGCAGCGACGTCACTTTGGTGTGGAAGACCGACTACGAAGAGGAGTTGCGGCAGCTAGAACGCGTGGGAACAGTTGGGGACGCGGGGGCTCAAGCAGTATCTCGCGGTGGTCATCACGAAGCAGACGAGGAAGCAACGCCAGCAAAGGCCCTAATCGATAGAGATGAACGTGCATTTGCGGAGGAATCCAGTCGTGGTGGAGGCGACGAGTTCATGGCTGTCAAACCGTGGCTTGGAGCCATTCGTGAGCCCTCGGTTCTTCCTCCAGGGATGAACACGAGTGCTTCGATCGCACCTGCCGCCGACCTCGCCTTGGAGTTTGTGTACGGTGTCAACCCGAACGCCACCAACACCCAAAACGACGTGTTTTATGCCGACGACTCGCACGAAATCGTCTATTCAGCCGCGTCGTTCGGCGTCGTCTACAACACAAAAACTCGGACGCAGCTCCTTAATGCGACCCACAGCGGGCAGATGATCTCCTGTGTGACTGTACACCCGGGGCGAGGTGATCTCGTCGTGACGGGTGAGATTGCCGGCGGTAAGAAGATCCCGAGGCTTGTGGCGTGGGACGCCAACTCGGGCAGCACGATCACGCAAATTGACTCGGTTCATAAACGTGGGGTCGCGCTCCTGGCATTTGCTCCGTCGGGTGATCGCGTCGCGTCGATTGGGATGGACGATGACCACGTGCTCGCGATCTATGCCCTCAGCCAGAGCCACGGACTCGCCAAGTTCAAGTTGCTTGCCCAGATGAAAACATCGAAGCAGCCAGTGTACACGATCGCATTCCACTACGAGAGCGACGCGGAGCTCGTCACTGCCGGATTGAAACACGTGCTTTTCTGGTCCACTGCATCAGACACGGGTACTAGCGGAGGGAGCCATTCAAGCCAACGACATCGCGGTTCGGCATTCGCGGGGTCAGGATCGAAAGCAGGCGGTAGCTCCGACGCACCTGTGACACTCAGTATGAAAAAGGGACTATTCGGAACAGGTTCAGGTCGCGAGGGCGGAGCGAGTGCGAAGGTACTCGCAGCAGTATACGTGCCCCGCAGCCAGCAGCAAGCGCATGTCGTCACCGCGCAGCACGACGGGTCCCTGTTCGTGTGGAAAGCCAGGCAGTGCGTCGACGTCAAGCAGCACGCACACAAAGGAGCAATTTATGCGGTGGTCGTAGACTCGAAGAAACCCCACACGGTGTATACAGGTGGACAGGACGCCAAAATCAACCTCTGGAGCACGCAGCTCGAGCTCCTGGTCTCGCTGGACCTCGAAAAGTTGTTCTCGGGGGCCCCGGGATCGCTGCTCTTCAACTCGATCGTTAAGAGCCTCGCCGTACGTGAGTCGCGGATCCTGTTTTCGACGGACGGTGGAGACGTTGGAGAGCTCGTGCCAGAAGATTCGCACCTGAGGTCGCCGACATCGACGCCCGTGTACAAGTCCCAGATCCACTTGCGAAGCCACTGCAAGGGCGAGCTCTGGGGTCTCGCTACGCACCCGACCAAGCTGCAGTTCGCGACGGCCGGCGACGACGGTAGCATTCGGCTGTGGGACGCGCCCACTCGGTCGCTGTTGTCCATGCACCAGTCGAAGAGCGGCTCGCACAAGTGGCGCACGCTTGCATTCTCGAGCGACGGCAGCCACGTGGTCGCCGGCTCGTCCGACGGCCACATTATCGTGCTCAACGACGCGCTGGACGCCATGGTCAAGAGCTGGCGGTGCTCCGCCAAGGGCATCGCGGTCGTCAAGTTCGGCCCGGAGAGCCAGCTGCTCGCGATCGGCGCGCACGACCAGAGCATCTACGTGTACGACGGCCACACGTTCAAGCCCAAGGGCGTCTGCCGCGGCCACAGCAGCACGGTCACGCACCTGGACTTCTCTACTGACGGCCGCTTCCTGCAGAGCACGTCGTCAGCGGGCGAGCTGCTCTTCTGGGACGTGTCCACCGAGGCCTTTAGGCAGATCCCGTCGGCGACGGCGGTGCGCGACACATCGTGGGCGACGTGGACGCTGCCGTTCGGCTGGCCCGTTCAGGGCATTTGGCCGCCCGGCAGCGACGGCAGCGATGTGAACGCCGTCGCGCGTAGCGGCGACCGCCGCGTCGTGGCCACGAGCGACGACTTTGGGCAGCTCAAGCTGTTCAGCTACCCGTGCGTGCACCAGCGCGCGCCGTTCAAGGTGTTCGCGGGCCACGCGTCCCACGTCACCAACTGCCGCTTCACGCGCGACGACTACTACCTGCTCACGACCGGCGGCATCGACAACACGGTCTGTCAGTACAAGTACTACGACAACAGCTCTGCCTCTACCTCCAGCACGTCCACAACCGCCGCGTAGTTAGGAGGAACAAAGAGAGCCGAACGTAGCATACTTGAGGTGCCCGACCAGCTGAATGATTGCACACGTCGCCGGGAATGGCGGTCTCCATCGTACCTAGCCGAGAAGTGGCTGCGGACTGGTCGTCGAGAGCGGAGACCGATTGTCAGAGGCTCACAGTTGCTTAGGAAGATCGCACCGGCCACCACAGTGCCCAAGCAAGCGGCTCGTCCGGGCATCAACATGGCGACCGAGCGCGACGCGCTGCTGCGCCGGTCATCGTTGTCGTTTGCCCCACCGGACGCGAAGGCCGCTGCCGAGGAGAAGAACGACGCCAACTACGCGACGTTCGAGGAGCTCGAGCCGGAGGGCGACGCCGCCGCCCGCCACCCGCAGGCGCGCGCCTGGTGCGGCTCGCGCGTGCTGCTCTCGTGGGCCACGCCGCTGATGCAGCTGAGCCACCGCAAGCACCTCAGTGACCTCGACGTGTGGCCGCTGCGCGAATCGCTCGCGTCGCGCGTCGTGGCGCGCCGCTTCGGCAGCGACTACGAGGCGACGCGATCGCTGTACAAGGCATTCGCGCGGTCGTTTGGCCGCCGCTTCGCGCTCACGGGGCTCGCGTTCCTGGTCTCGATGCTGTGCAACCTCGTGGGGCCCGTCGTGCTGCGGCACGTGGTCGCCAGCCTCGACGACCTCGAGCGTTTTTCGGTCGAGGGCACGCTACTGTGGGTCGGCGCGCTATTCGCGTCGCAGGCGCTGCAGGCGCTTGTGGACTGCTTCGCCAACTTCGGCTCGGAGCGCATCGCGATCGAGTTTGTCGCGTCGCTCAAGACGCTTCTGTACGCCAAAACGCTTCGCCTCAGCGCCGCTTCGCGCGCGGCCAAATCCACGGGTGACGTCGCCAACATGTACACGGGCGACTGCGACGCCATTATGGCCGCGGCGTACCTCGTGCACCAGCTCTGGCTTATCCCCGTGCAGATCGCGATCGTGAGCTACATGCTGTACGACGTGCTGGACGTCGCGGCGTTTGCCTGCATCGGCATGATCGTGCTCATCCTGTGCGTGAACCACGCACTCGCCAAGGCCATGTTCCGCCGCCAGCGCATCTACCGCAAGAGCAAGGACCTGCGCATGAAGAAGATCACCGAAGTGTTCAAGGCCATCAGCATCGTCAAGTTCAACGCCTGGGAAGACCAGTTCCGCGACCAGATCCGCGAGGCGCGACGCGTCGAGATGGACGACCTGTTCAAGCGGCGCATCCTGGTAGCCTGGAGTATCGCGCTGCTCTGGGGCATGCCCGTGTTCATCAACATCGTGACGTTCGGTGTGTTCACGACCGTCGTGAAGCGCGAGCTCACACCCGCCATCGTGTTCAGCAGTATCGCGCTCTTCCAGCTCATCCAGGGCCCGCTGCGGCAGATCACGCAGGTTATTCCGATGCTCATTCAGTCCAAAGTCGGCGTGCAGCACGTGTCGGCATTCCTTGAGATGCCCGAGCTTGACGCCGGCACAGTACTCTCGATCAACAACCCAGTCGCGGACAAGTACATCACAAGCGACGTTGTCATCGCGATTGAGGACGGCGACTTTGGGTGGGACTACCAGACCAACGTGCTGCGTGACGTCAATCTGCAGATCAAGAGCGGCGAGTTCTACGTGGTACACGGCCCTGTCGGTTGCGGCAAGTCGTCGCTCTGCTCCGTGCTGCTGGGAGAAATGGTCAAGCGGCGCGGGAGTGTGTACGTCGGCGGCACGGTCGCGTACTGCTCGCAACAGCCCTGGATCCAGAACATGACCGTGCGCGACAATATTCTCTTTGGACTTCCGTACGACCGCAAAAAGTACGACAAAGTGCTCGACGGGTGTGCGCTGCTGGCGGACCTCGCCTCGCTGCCAGCGGGTGACCAGACCGAGATCGGCGAGCGCGGTGTGAACGTCTCCGGAGGCCAGAAGGCGCGCATTGCGCTGGCGCGGGCGTGCTACAGCGATGCAAGTATCTACATCCTCGACTCGCCGCTATCCGCCGTGGATGCGATCGTTCAGAACGAGATTTTCCAGAAGTGTATGCTGGGCCTGTTGCGTCACAAGACCATTGTGCTGGTGACCCACAACCCGGAGATCATCGCGTCGAAACACATCTCTCATGCGATCACGATCGATGACAGCGGCTCGGTCGTGGAAACCCACCAGGTGATGGACCGCGTAGTGCCTGATCCTACAGTTTCCCCTGTGTCTGGCAGTACCTCCGTGGTCAAGCACAGCCCTGGTTACCTGTACCGGGAGCCAAGTATCATCAAGCACAAAGATGACGCTGGGAAACTCATCGATGACGAGCAGCGCTTTGAAGGGCGAGTGAGCCAGCACGTCTTCTCCGCCTACTACCGAGCGGTCGGAGGCTGGAGCGTTGTGCTCACGTTTGTCGTTTCGCAGCTTGTGTGGCAGCTGCTCCAGATCCTCAGCGACTTTTGGCTCAGCTCATGGGCCGGCGATCGACCCAGCAATGCCTCAAACGCGACCGCAGCGGCACCCGTCCCGACCGCCACCTATCGGCTGTCCATTTACGCGGCGCTCGGACTCGCGTCCGCGGCGATGGTGCTCGTCCGCATGCTAATGGTCACGGTCTACGGGCTCCGTGCGGCGCGAAACCTATTTGACTGGATGACCGACTCGCTAATGCACGCGCCTATGCGATTCTTTGACACGAACCCGATCGGTCGCATCCTGACGCGGTACGCCGGAGACGTGTCGCTCGTCGACATGAACATGCCGCAAAAGTTTGGTCGCCTAGCGCAGTCGCTGTTCACCGTGTTTTTCAGCACCGTTGTGGCCGCGATCGTGATCCGATGGCGAGGGCTCCTGCTTGTGCCCGTAGCGGTGGTGTACTATTGGGTCGGCGCGTTTTACATCCGTCCGGCACGCGAGCTGGAACGCCTTGTCAAGACGAGTCAGGCGCCTCTACTGAATCACTTGTCCGAGTCAGTCGACGGTGGTCATGTCGTTCGCGCATTCGGTCCTCAGCAAGTACAGCGCTTTCTCGACACCAATGTCACGAAGCTGGACGCCAACAGCAAAGTATGGTACGCGCAGCTCTGTGTGTCGCAGTGGTTCTCGCTCCGCATCCAGCTCATTGGGAGTGTGCTTGTGTTGATCGTGACAACGTCGCTGATCCTGTTGCGCCACGAGGTCGACCCAGCGATCATCGGTCTTGCATTCTCGTACTCGCTCAAGGTGTCCCAGAACCTCGAGGACCTGGTGAAGATTGTGACAGAGATCGAGTCGGCCATGGTGAGTCCCGAACGCATCCAGGAATATGTGGATATTGAGCATGAGCCGCCCCATCGCCTCCCCTCAAGCGATCCTCCGCAGAGTGCTGACTGGCCGCAGAGTGGATCGATCGACTTCCAGGGCGTATGCTTCCGGTACCGTCCCGGAGACCAGCTCGTGCTCCAGGACCTCTCGTTCGATGTTGCTGGAGGTGAGAAAGTCGGCATTGTCGGACGCACGGGTGCGGGCAAGTCGAGTTTGACGATGGCGCTGTTTCGCATCAACGAGCTCGCGTCGGGATCCATCGTGATCGACGGCTTGGACACAGCGAAGGTGGGACTCGCGACGCTCCGCGAAAAGCTGTCGATCATCCCGCAGAATCCGATCCTGTTCAAGGGCTCGCTACGTAGCAACCTGGATTTGTTCAACGCGTTCAGCGACAAAGAGATCTGGACCGCACTACACCATGTTGGGCTAAGAGATCGCGTAGCCGGCGACGATCGGAAACTTGACTGCTCTGTGGCGGAGAACGGCGAGAATTTCAGCGTAGGCGAGCGCCAGTTGCTGTGCATGGCACGCGCGTTGTTGCGCCATTCCAAGATCGTGGTGCTGGACGAGGCCACGGCCGCGATCGACCACGAGACGGACAAGGCGCTCCAGCGAGTGGTGCGCACGGCGTTCGCGCGCTCCACCGTGCTCACGATCGCGCACCGACTCGACACGATCTTGGACGCCGATCGAATTCTCGTCTTGGATAGTGGCCGACTTGTGGAGTCTGCGTCCCCCAACGAGCTTGTGGCGCGCGGCAGCGGCCACTTCTTCGAGCTCATGCGAGAAGGCGGGTACTTGGACTCGTTCATGACCAAGGCGGTTGGGACGGCATGAAGGATCAACAGTTTAGAGGGCGCCCGTGGTATCCCACATCGATAAACTCGCTCACTTCGCTCAGCAGCATCTGCCATCTCGTAGTTGAGTCTCTGCAACGATTTC
This sequence comes from Pythium rhizo-oryzae, assembly GCA_027475725.1. Lineage (NCBI taxonomy): Eukaryota > Oomycota > Peronosporomycetes > Pythiales > Pythiaceae > Pythium > Pythium rhizo-oryzae. The sequence goes on along the minus strand of JAMFLL010001012.1, from coordinate 9,154 downwards.
TGTCGCGTCGACTACATATTCAGTTCATGAAATTCGTAAGATGCCGAATCTCCGAAGTCCAGGCAGGTTGTGGGAGGTTTCTCACACTCGTGACGCGTGCCAATTTCCACGTTATACACCGTACTGGGGTATCGTGCGCATATCGCCGCCAAATGTCAAAGCGTGCTCATCTGCAGCATTATCATCGGGATCACTTGTGTTCAACCTGCGTGCCACTCGAGCACGTTGTTGTATTCGTATACTTGTATTAGTCTCTTTGCTTTCTTGATTGTCTGTGGGCGGTTGGGGGCTCAAACAGCTCTGCTCGGATCAACCACAGCCAGGACAGTTGTGAAGCGAGTCGTGGATGTACAAGTCGCACTCACTGCAGAACGCGTGGCGGCACGTGCCGCACGTATATGCGGCGCCCTCCGGGTCGGCCATGAGCGGCAGCAGGCAGCCAAAGCACTTGGTCTCCTTCAGCGTAGGGTCTTCCTTGAGTAGCGTGCGCTCGAACTTCGCCACCGGGAACAAGTGGTGGTACGACCGCGCCAAGTGCGGCGACGACACCAGCGGCAGGTTGCAGACCTGGCAGGTCGTCGGGAGGTCGCAGCTCTTGGCCTTGCAGCGCGGGCAGAGGTACCCGACGGTCGTGAACGCCTGGTGGCACGTACAGAGCGAAAGCGCACCGCTGCGGCGCTGCGGGAAGCCCATCTCGACGAGCGTCGCGAACTTGGACGCAGCCGACGCGACCGTCGGGCACGGGAACGTGAATTCAGCGACAAGCTGCTTCATGTGGCGCGCATCCGTGGCCACGTGGTACGCGCCGCGCGTCGCGTCCGCAATCTTGCGCAGCAAGTGCATCTCGGCGCCGACGCCGATGAACGATACGCGGATGCGCTCGCGCTGGAGCGCCGCGAGCGTCTGGAAAATGTCGCCCGGATCGGCCGTAACGAGGCTGCCGTAGACCACGACGACCTCACGGCTACCGTACGCCGGCACGGTCTTCAGCGCGCTCTTGGCGAGCTCTAGAGCGTTCTGGAGCGACGGCTCCTTGTCCACGGCGAGCGCGCTACGCAGCTTCTCCATGTGGTGCTTCGGGTTGCCGCTCAGCTCGCTGAGTTTTTCGGACTTGGGACCTTTCAGGCCGATCACACCGAGCTGCGAGATCGGGTTCTGGTCAAAGTAGTCCTTGACAAACTGCTGCAGCACCTCGCTCGCGCAGAAGAGGCGGTGCGGCTTCCAGTCCTTGAGCGTCATACCCCGCGAGAGGTCCACGACCAGGTACACGTACCGGATCAGGCCCTTGCGCACATTGCGCGCGATCTCCAGGCGGCTAGATGGCACCAAAACACACACACATAAAATAGACCACTTGAGTCGACTGAGGTGCTACAGCGAGCAGAGCCGCCGCGTCACCGCGTCCGTACCGCTGGCGCTCCTGCGTGGTGGCAGCGATGTTGAGCTTGAGCTGCCCGGACTCGTCCTCCTCGATCGCGTCCCAGCTGCGCTCGAACGAGCCCTCCCACGCGTAGCCCTTGCCGCCTGCACAGGAAATCCACCGATAAACGCAGAGATTAGAGATTCGAGATTCGCGCCAGGGGGCCTTCCCAGCACGCCGCCGCGCGACGCACCTCCTTCCTCGTCCATGGCGCTCATTTTGTGCCCGGCGTCTTGGTGTAGCTCCTGGGTGGGGGTTGAGGAGATCCGCGGAGCACGGTCTGTGTTCGTTAAAGTACAATTCCGTGCTAAACATGTTTTCACCTAAAACATGATTAGGATTGCGACCGCTCCCAAACACTGTTTTCAGCTCCTCAAAACCGCCAAAACATGTCATGTTTTGAATGCGTAAATCAGATTTCTACTTGAAATCATGTTTTCGTCTTATTTGCTTCTGCCTGTCCAGTCCAATTGCCGTCGCTCACCACGGGCGCCATGGCCGAGAGCGCGCGGGCGGGCGCTGCGGTGGCGGAGCAGAAGCGAGAGAAGGCGGAGGAAGCGGAGGCGGAGGAGATGCCGCTGCTGTTCATGGACGGGCTGCCGTCCGACTTTGCGCGCAACGCGCAGCTCGCGGCGCTGCTCACGCTCATGCCGAGCGACGACGAGGACGCCGGCCAAGCCGACGACGAGGAACGCGCCGCCTCCCGAGATGATGCGACCCACTGCGGCGCCCAGCGGCGGCGGCGACGGCGGCGCGCGACGAGGCAGCACATGCGCGAGCCGTACGCGCGCGGCGGCGGCGTTGCGGCGGCCGGAGAGATGAAGAAGCCGACGACTCGCGCGGCCAGTGGCGCGCAGGAGTTGTCGCTGTACCTGTCAATGTTCCGCGTGTCGAGCGAGTGAACGTGGCATCGAATGTGGATGCGTCACAAGATGCGCCAACGCGTCGGTCTCGGGAGTGAGTGGGCGCCACAGCAAGCGCGAGGACGGCGATGAAGGGGCAGACGGCCACACAAGAGCGCCCTGGACCGGTGGCGCCCGTCGGTGCTACTATCATTACCGAGTGCGACAGTCGTGTCCGCAGCCCGTAGCGGCGCGCGATCGATCAAGGATCCACCGCCATTCAGTCAAGTTGAAGCGCACGACTGATCCATGCGACCCTCTCATCGTTAGCCATTTGAGTGAGATCATAACGTAGAACATATCGATGTCGTGGGTTACAAGTGTTGGTCGCAGACCGAGCGGGGGGGGGGGGGGGGGGGGGGGATCAATGATTTCCATTTGATAGACTTCTCTAATTGCTACTCTACGCTTTCAATAATTTTGTCGAGCTGGCCGTAGAGAGCACTGCAGACTTGGAGTTCGTTACAACGTATGAAGCTCAGGGTCGTCGTTGGCTGTGTCTTGCAGACTGCGGCTGTGTCCCAGCAGAAGACCGAGCGGGAAGACTCGTGCGGTAGAGGGGTCCTGTCGATATGGGGCGTTGTTGGGCTCGCCGGTTCCCGCTTGACGTATCCGAATCTCGGATCCCGAGAGTGTGCGCGGAGGGTCATCTGATTTCCATTGTGTACACATCTCTTCCTGCTACTCTAACACACCATGAATATTGCTCCAGAGTGTGTGCGTGGTGGGAAATGGAGCGTTTGCCGCGGGATCGCGTTCGAAACATCCTCTAAAATGCGCTCAATGTGGCCGCGCCTGACGATCCTCGCAGGTAGTAGCATCGATCTTGGTCTTGGTCATGCGCAAAGCGGCAACGCGCGTTGCAGGGCCATCGAGCGCTGGGTGAGCGGCACGTCGACATGGTCCGTATTGGTCGAGCGCTGCAGAATCTCGAAGTTGGCAATATCGATAACTGCGTGCAGCTGTTCCCGATTGGTCCCACAACCATTCGCATGATCCTCGGTATCTCTTTTCACGAAGCTGACAGCGTGGGCGTCCGAGTTGAGAGATAATAAGCCCAAGTTACCCTCCGTGGCCTTCTTCGACTATCGCTGAGCATGTGCCTTTAAGATCACGCAACAGAGCGGAGTGGCTCAAACCCTAGGTTTGAGCGGAGTGGCTCAAACCCTAGGTTTGAGCCACTCCGCTCTGTTGCGTGATCTTAAAGGCTGTCAAATGGCACGTCCGCGCTCAACCGCATCCCGACGCAAAACGAGGCGCTTCCTCACGCGTCGAACCTGAGACGATTATTTGATCGAGCGGCCTGGTTGGCGAGGTTGCTGTGCAAACGTCTCAATTTTTACACACATCGTATCGCCCTTCAACTTCTCCTCGTTCGTGTCCCTCTAGTTTATCCCCACGACTTGCGTTGTCATCTTCATGGGTCCTCACTAACTGGACATCCAAGCGAGAATCCGCCACTGCATGCATGCCACTGCCAGGACTACCAGACACAAGATCAGTGCGATTGAAGACGGCGGATACAAACTCGAACGCCCCTCACCGACCACCGATTTCCGAATCGAGGACGCCTGTGAAGCGTTGGTCGCTGACCTTCACGAACCTCCCAACGACGACACGAATGCTGCCGTCGTGGTCGGGAATATCGAAGGGCTCAATACGTAGTTCGAGCTCATGATTGGTTTGCCATTATCGTCGAGTGGTGCGCTGTCAGCGTTGGGTTTCAATGTGCTGCACACTGCACACCATCCATTTGACGACACTGCCTTGACACCCATAAACTTTCACTACACCATGAATAACACTCGGATGTGTCAAGAGGTCGTTCTTTCGGTCCATAGCGTCCTCAACAGAGCATACACTCCGTGCGCCGGTCTCTCGCGCCATCGTTCTCTTCCTTTGTCACTCGTAGCCACGGCACTCTACTGGACACTCATTTAGAGACTCTCGACGAATACATTCCAAGACGCAACACAAAATCTGTTCGGATGAGCACGCCCGACGATAGAAGTACCCGTGAGACAAGCCGGCTCGCTCGCTGAAGAGACGCGAAAGCTAGGCGCCGATACGTCTTCAAGGTCTCCTCAAACAGTGTCCTTTACACTCGGCAATTTGACTTCAATCACTCGATTGGTTGACACTGTCGATTCAGTCGGATCGAGATATCTGCCAGACGGGCCAGCATTCTAAAACACTGAAAGGAAGAGATGCGCCGTGAGCCCTACTCAACACTATGCGCTCCTGCGTTGTTCGTGTACCGGTTCGGGGCGTTGGGGCGTTTGTCACTGCGATCTTGCACAGGTGAATAGACCTCGGACCTCGATCTCACGCCGCCGCTGGAGGCCCCGGCATCGACGGCCCGCGTACCGAACGACCGCGAATATCCTGGCCCTGCGGCGGTGCCGATTCGTATCCACATTTTGTTGCTTTGTCGGCCGTGCTCGATATGGATATATATCAACGCGTCAGTCTTGCATCTATCGCTCTCGGTGATTGCAGTATCTGTCGCTCTCGCTTCGACTCAGTTTTGGATGCCAACTCGCTGACGCAAACTGCAAGTCCGGCGCCGGCACTAAGGTCTTACGTCTCGAACGTCGCCGTTCGTGTTTGGGGTCCTCGCCGATGTCAACAGCGGTGCGTCCTTGGCTATGGGACGTGGGTGGCAGCTTGAACTGGTATCCCCCTCGAACCGTGCCTCTCGAACAGTGCATAGTTACGGACGCTAATGCGGTTGTGTCTGTCCGTCACCAGTACAACGAGATACAACATGTGAGACTGTCACCCAATCGCGAATGTCGGCTAACGCGCCAAACGACAGGCGGTCCGCGAACAAGATTCGAGACACAACGTACCGGTCGAGACGCACAGAGAAGAAGTAGCCGAAAGCCGCCGCGTCCAAAACTTCGTCACGGAGGGGCCGTTATACGAGCCGATACACCCACCCACACATCCACACATCTGCGGTCTTGCGTTGAAGGGCGCGTCGCGCAAAGCGGGCGAGCGTCCGACTCGTCGACGCCCTGGATGTGGGACTCATGCGGACGCTCGGACGTGTCCGCACCGCGATCGCCCGCATGTACAGGCGCTATGCGCGGCGTCCACGCCGGTCGGCCTCGAGTCGGCCTCGGGTCGGCGGACCGCGGACGACCGTCGCTCCGCGGACCCCACCGCCTCCAACGACGTGGGCGGCACGAGCGGACGCGCATTAGGCCTCGCTGTGGACACGAGAAGAGACGCATGAGTGGGGAGAGCATGCCGACCGCAAGGTACGGAGGCGCGCGAGATGGCTGGAGAGAACGCAGCGCCGCCACGCCGGACGCGGTCGGCGTTTCGGCGTGGGCTCGTTGTGGCTGGCACTGCAAAATAAGGTATATCCCGGGGAATGCCACTTCATATACCGTAATTCGAAAGTGACGCCACAGCCCGCCTTTCTTTGTGCGGCCTACCGCGCTTCGTCTATTGGATCATATAACAGTCCAGCGGCGTGGCCCAAGCGCCTGGCCGTACGGAGAGCAGAATGCCAGAGACCTGTTCTGGGCCACGACGAAACCCCTCCTGTTCGTACGTACAGTAAGCCACGTTCCCACCGGAGCACCGATTGGCAGGCGGCGCCATGGCCTGGAGCCAAATACGAAACCACTGTAGGTAGGATTGGAGCGTTATTCGCGTCTCGGATGCGCAACCGATGGATGCGCTTGGTTGTGCTCCGAGACGGAGGATGCTCTGTGGAAAAATGTTCTTAGCGAGAGGGCTGGCGTAGAACCCCAAAATATAAATGGCGAGAACGGCATGTACGCACATTCGAAATTACATAGCCGCATCCAAAGGGCGGCCCTTTGGTGTAAGGAGGGATTCAGGAGGATGGTTGACTCGCCACCATCACAGGCTCCTTTGGAGAATCATAGCCATCGCACGACTCTACCATCGCCATGGCCAATTAACTCGGAATGGCTTTCGAGTCTAAAATGAGTGCATGCTTTGTCACACCTCGGTGGGAAGGCGCTTTTTCGGCGGCCTCTGACCAATCTCCTCTTCCAGTCGAGGAGTGAACATGTGACTCCACAACCTGAGATTCGCAAATCACGCTGCCACCATCACTGGCCACTTCTCAGCAAGATGATATTGACATGCCATACTTCGCACGGAATGCTAGCTTCCATGGAGTCGGACATCGCCCATTGAGGATAACGCAAGTTTAGAAGCAAGGAAGTGGCCGTAGGCATTTCGGACGTGGAGCTTCTAGCGTGCCACCCAGACACACACGAAAGCAGGATCAGTTTAAGAAGATTAGGACTGGGTAGTGAAAGGTCAGCTGAAACCTCAACCTGGAAACGCAAAGCCACATGAGGTTTTATCCACGACCCTTCGTGTTTCTTCCCTCAAAACGTACAGCGAGGTGGATGGATGGAAGCGTGGGGTCTGCTGCTGTGGTTAGGCGTACAGTTGTGCTTCGCGAACCCACTGTTCGAATCACGCTGAATCCCGTCGTGCCGCCACCCTCCTCGACTCCTTGTCTGTCGATGCCGTGTCTGTTTGAAGCAACGCAGTACATCGTTTCCAGCTCTCGCACGACTGATGTTGGTCGGGCATGCTTGTGCAATAACTGTGCTGGAAACTGCACCTCGGTGCGGGGGGCGGAGTCTTGTTTTCATTTCCTCTAAACCTCAAAACTCCCGAATCTTGTTTTGACCAAAAATGGAGGGTTGAAATCACGCTCGAATCGAATGAGGCAGCCCTAATCGCGTCTGGAAACAAAGTGGCGCACGCACATAACGGTTACAGCTAGACAACCCCTCCTGGCACTGGAACACGTGAAACATTATATTGTTCTCGATTACTATTACGGGAATCTTTGTGCCAGCCGCAGTGTGGGTGGCGCCTCAGGTGGTATTATTGTGTGCTGAGTCCAGACCCCAGAACCTTTGTAATCGTATTCTCGTCCAACGGTTGGCTGCAATAGAAATTATGAATTCGATGTACAGTGTGGACTCTCAAATTATCATGTATTATTGCACGTGATCTGAATTGGTGGACCGAACACACTGACTTTGACATCACATCGGAGAGATGCAAAATGGCATGCCAAATTACATTTGTAGGTTTGTATCCGTTAGATGATAACGCGAATATCCTCAAATAACGGAATCTACCCAATCATCGTCGCACAAAGCGATGCATCGACCTGTAAAGAAAGGGGGTCTGTTGATATTCTTTCTACCCACCGGCCATCTGGTCTGTTTTGGTCGCTCGGGAAATCGCTTCGTCCCCTCCCCCTTTTCTCTCGCCCCCCTCCCCTGTGGCCCACAGGAGTCCCCACTCCAACACACAGACCTCCCCCAACGGGGGGCGGGGGGGGGGAGGTGGAACAAAAAACACTCTTCGGCAATACGAGAGAGGGGAGAAGATTATTTCGCTTTTTCTTCTCCGCTGTTCTGCGTTCGCCCAACTGTACTACGGCGGCGTCACCTGTCCCACAACCAAACCCTTCGTGGACACGGCAACGCCAGCAAGCCTCTGGAGGAGGAGGAGCGGAGAACCAATTCACAGCATGTACGCGGAGAGCTACGCGCGCTACCGCGCGCCGGCGGGCGCCGGCGGCGGCGGCGACGCGCCGCCGTCCTCGTTGGCTATGGGCGGACCGCCGTCGTCCGCCATGATGACCGCTCCGGCGCCGCACCAAGTCGGGCGTCCGCGCGGAGGAGGCGGAGGAGGAGGAGGAGGGTACGACGCTGCGCTTGCCATGGCCATGGAGATGGCGCCCGAGGAGCTCGCGAAGAGTCTGCAGCCAGTGAACAACGCTCGGTACGCGGCGCGGCGCACGGCCGGCCACGCGCCACGAGGACCCGCCGACGCCCGTGGCGGAGGAGCGATGGAGGAGTGGGGCTCCGCTCCGGAGTACGCCATGCACGGCGGGTACGGCGGAGGGTACGCGCCGCCGTCGTCGATGGCCAAGTCCTCCGGGCGTCCGCAGCCGCAGCAGGCGCCGATGCAGATGCAGATGGGCCCCGACGGGTACGCGCCGCCCGCCAAGTACCGCCGCACGACCAGCGACTTTGACGACGGCTTTGAGGACCCACGGATCGGCGTTCCAGGAGGGGGAGGAGGAGGAGGAGGAGGGCGAAGCGGAGGACCCATGGTGAACGGAGGCGGTGGGCCGCGCGGCCCCGTGTCGGCGGCCAGCTACCGCATGCCCGTCAACAGCTACGACCTCTCGACGCGCGACGGCATGATGAACGGAGGACCAGGAGGACCAGGAGGACCAGGAGGACCAGGAGGACCAGGAGGAGGAGGAGGAGGAGGAGCTACGCCATCGGGCATGTACGCGCCGCCAGCCCAGCCGCAGCTTCGTCCGCCGCCGCAGCGCGCCGGGTACGCGCAGTACGCGCCGCCGTCGCCCAACACGCCGCGCACGCAGCAGGAGATGCTGATGATGCGCCGGCGGCTCATGGAGCAGGAGCGCGACCGGTTCTCGCCCGGCGCATACCGCGGCGGTCCGCTGTCTTCGGCTGCCTCCGCGGGCCCGTCGCCCGGCGGACTGGCGCCGCCGCCCACGATGTCGAGCGCCGCGGCAGCGTGGGCGCGCGAGCTCGACCCGTTTGACAATGCGCGCCGCATCCACCGCGAGCTGCAGCCGCCGTCGGCCAACGGAGGCGGCTCGGGCCCCCTGACCCCGCAGGCGTCGGCGCAACTGCGCATGCAGCGCGCCGGCATGGGCTCGGCGCCGTCCGGCTTTGAGAACAGCCCCGGCTCGCGCATCGTGACGCCCGCGGCCGCGCTCCACGGTGCGCAGCGCGCGGGCGAGTGGGTCGCGCCCCGTCGCAACCCGATGGCC
>JAMFLL010001011.1:0-21456 GCA_027475725.1 Pythium rhizo-oryzae | reverse complement strand
CGGGTTGGCGCTGGTCCGACTGGCTGGGCGACACCGGGGGCTGGTTGGATCCTTCCGTCGCCAGCGTTCTTCTCCCGAAAACCAGGCCGCTTCATCACACATGTCAGCGGTGCTGGAGTAAACGGGACTTGTCGTGCACCCTCAGCGTTTGAGCTGAGTGAGGGCTCGAATATCCCGTCTCTTGCGACAGCCTTGGGCTCGTCGGCCAAGAGACTGTGCGTTTTACCTCCAATTCGCTTGAACTTGTGACGGGCTACTCGCCAGAAAGTGAAGGGACCTCCTTCTGCTTGGGAAGCCACCATCATTTCCCCCTGTCGCTGCGCCACAACACCATTCTCTCCCTCTGCATGCCCCCCCGCTAGATTCTCTAAGACAGATTCCGTTCGATTCAGCCATCGGAATGTTCAATTCAGGCGGCGTTTGTTCATTCTCAGCCAGTTTCTGTTCAATTCAGCATGATTCCAGTTCAAATTCAGCCAAAAGCTGTTGACTTTCAGAAATAACGGTTCACTTCTACATTTCAACATTTCACTGATATGTTCGAAAAATACCAGTACTAACGGTTAATCGCGCGGGGTACTGTAACTCGTACAGGTTGCGATTCGAGTGGTACACACTGCGATGGGTTACATCACCCCGGGCCTATAACCTTTGTAACCCCGAGAACGGTCCTGGAGTCTATGAGAAAAGCGATTGATGCACTCTCTGCGAAAAGCTCAGTGTTCTCACAGACATATCGTACAATGACATGAGGATGGATCTGTGATCCGTTTGTGCTAGTTGAGCGTGATGCTTCTCCCCTTTCCTGGTCCTACCATTCATGGTGCATCTGCAGTCTAAGCGCCGCACTCACCATTCTTAAAGATGGCGAGAACCCGCAACCAGACCATGTCATCGAAACGCCTCGCTGCGGCGAAGGCGAAGGCAAGGCCAAGCCCGCCCCAAAGAAGCTCAGTGAGATTCGCAAGTGCACCAAATGCAAAAAGACGTTCTCGACCCACTCCAGCCTCGTGCGGCACATGAAGAAGCGCTTCCCGTGCGAACCAAAGCAAGTCCAGATCCGCAAGAAAAAGGCCCGTGAGGCGAAACGTGTCCGGAACGCTGAGGACTACAAATGGCGTCGCAAGGGCTACTCCCTTGCGATTGCCCGCAAGGTGCTCCGTGGCGAAGCTCCGCTCCCGCCCCGTCGCCAGTAGGTTACTCTATCGATATCGTGGGGTACGATTTCCACACTCAGGGATACACACACATACTCTGAATGAACATCCATTTTCAATCTAACCGCGTTGTACACCCAGTGGGGGTGCGCTGAATTGGAGCTAGGGGTGCGCTCTTTAGTGTCTCCCACAGAGCGCGTCTTCCCACAACGACGAATGTCAAACATGCTGTTGGTGACGCAGTGATGAAGCCTCAGCACTCAACTTCGTCATCCCGCATTTGGACTCAAAGTGCGCTCTCCCGCACGCACCAGCTGCCACGGTGTTGTTTGGCGGGTGATCTCTGCCACCGTGGTTGATCTCTGCCACCGGCACTCCAAAGAGCCGACGATGCGCGTCCCTGCGCTGCTCATTCTCGAAACCTCGAGCGACCTGAAACCAGCGACCAAGACCACAAGAAAGGCATATATGAACACTTGCGGCGGCTGCGGTGAAGACGCGAGCTCTGTCTCCCACCGACGCAATCGCTGTGGGCGCCCGAACCACCCTTTCTGCGGCATGGAGCTCACGGAAGAGTTCGGTGGTGCTGTCCGTTGCAAGGGTTGCAACGGTTCCCCTGCACGGACGTCACGCCGTCAGACAGTAGGTGGCCTCTGGGGTCCGGCCTACCAGCCATATCTCATGTATCGTCTCGCTCCGGACCGCCGGAGGAAGCGCAATGCGCTCCGAGTGCCGCTGAGAACAGTGTTTTGAACGCCGCAGAAACAGCCGTCGCTATTTGCGAAGCTGGCGACGTCGACCATCCGCCTGAGCGCCGGATCGTGAGCTAGGAAGCGGCAACTAATCTCCCCGCACAATCGCATGGACCAGATACAGTGCGCGCCAGTGGTTTCCGAAAATTTACGTTTTCTCTGGAAACTCATCGAGGACAACGAGTTCTCACAAACCAAAAACACCAGATTTTAGCGAATCAAAAGCCGCGTCGAATGGCGTTGCTTTCGTTGCCAAAATCGGGGTGGTTTTTGGGTAGTCGGCAAAAAATAATCTTTTGAGGTACCTCTCAAGCACCAGTTTGGTAGGGGGAAATGAATGGGAAACCCACAAATGATGTTTCTAAATGGCTCTGGGGAGCTGTAGTATTATTTTTTCGCGCGTCTAATGGGTTGGATATGTTCAGCATCTTTCTCTCTACGGCTGTGTGCATTGAGTGACGTCGTCATTGCCGTTCACAAGACGAGAGGATTATGTTTAGGGACACGTGGGTTTGTGTCTCGTATGTCACTAAATTTTCAATGGCGTTTGTGTGTATTTCCTGTAATGGTGACATGGATGTGTGCTCCAGAGTGGAGAGACCAGAGAATCCGTGGCGGTCCTCGCTAAGGGCGCATTCCCCATGCGCACTGGCTTAATTCAGTGGACAGCTATGTCTACTGAGCATATCTACCACAATCCTGTGCCGAACGATGCCATCTCGTTGTCTAAGCGGGCATCGAAAGTATGATTTCCATTTTCCCATACAACTGTTACAAGCCAAACATGTCAATACGATCGTCCAAAGTGTCTTTGACAGCTGTGAGGACGCAGATCAGCTACGAATATAGCAAGTGAGCCTAATCAACGCTGTTCTAGTGCTCAAAGAGCACGATAGAGCAAGCTTACTCAATGTTACCGTTGCTGGCCATGCTTGAGAGGTACCTCGAAAGATTATTTTTTGTCGATTACTCAAAAACCACCCCGATTTTGGCAACGAAAGCAACGCCATTCGACGCGGCTTTTGATTCGCTAAAATCTGGTGTTTTTGGTTTGTGAGAACTCGTTGTCCTCGATGAGTTTCCAGAGAAAACGTAAATTTTCGGAAACCACTGGCGTGCACTGTATCAGCATCCCGTACGTAGACTCGCTAGCGCCATAAAAAGCGTTGCCCGCAGCCACACGCCTCAGCTTGAGGGTTCTATCAGCCCCCAATCTGCCCGCTTGTCAGCAGACGACAACCCACCACACCACACCCAGGATGCAACTTCGACCTGCACGAATTTATCTATCTAGTTGCCTTCTGCCCACACCTTGCTCTCATGTCTCCACACTCGGTGATCAAGCGCGTGAAGGAAACCCAATGTGGTGAATTGAGTGACGCCATTGTCCTTGGCGCTGTTCTCCTTCTGTGCTACCCGCAGCCGGTAAACCCCCTAAGTCAAGGCTAGTGGGAGGGCGGTTGTTACTGCCGTGACTACTCTGCGCTTGCGGAATCTCTCACAGCTGTGCGCAAAATCCAAGCATCCCGCTACAACGGCTTCAATCGCCATGATGTGTTGGAAGCCCAAGTCGTCGGCTCGGACCTACTTCTCCATGCGTCCGGTTCTGCACTGCGGACCTCCCATCTACCAAGACTGCCCACGGCAGGCGCACGCGTTGCAGATCTCGTTGAGATCCAGTGGGACGGACCCCAGCAGCTTCGATTTGGTACAACCAAGGAGCATACCCTTTCCGCGCTGCGGACAGTTTTCGCCTCCTATGCGATACACTTGTTATGTGCTACCCTGCTCTACTCGATCGCGCCAACCCCCCAGGATATCTCCAGGATACCAGTCGGTCGGATGATCGCTGGTACCTCCGACAGGACCAGCATGGTGTGACACTAGTTCGCGAACACGGCACGCAACAGCAGGACCTCGGCCCCGTTCTCTCCCTGCCGCATGCAGAGCGACTCGCAAGAAGCGCGTCTGGCAGACGGCAAGTAGCATTCGCGGCTCATCCCACGTTGTCGCGTATTCTCCCAGTGTGGGGCTCTCCCTCACAATGATCAGCCCGAGCTTTACGTAAATTGATCTCGACAACCAGCTCACGCGCTGCTCTCGCAGAAGTACATGCCCGTGAAGCCAGACTGCGGCAGTAATCTCCTCATCTCGCTGATGCCCTCGCGCTCGTCAAGTGGAAAGACATCCCGCGGTTACCACACAGCTCCAGCCGGCAGCAGCTTCTCTTCCACCGGATCAAGGGGGCTCGACTCGCTGGTTGGAATCGCGTACACGAACGATGGGGCTGCCCGCACTGTCCACGTCTAGGTGCGGCCGGAGGCAGCGTCATCCATATCATTTGGGACTGCCCAGCAGCCCAACGACTGTGGACCGGCCTGCGGTCCTCCTTGGGCCACTTGGGCCTCTGGACTTCCACAAGGTGCGAAACGCGCGCCGAATTCTTCTCCGCCGTATTCAGCCTACGTCTCACCCGTGTGCCACCCAAGGTCTGGACCCTGCGCGCCCTCCGGCACCGTCCCTCTAAAGATTCGGACGACCGAGTGCTCCAGTTTCCCAGTCTTGGTGCCCTTTGGCAGCAAACGGTTCTTGAAACGCTGATCATCATCGCGTGGCGAAACGGACTGCACGACACTGAGCGTGCATGGTCCGAACACCAAGCGAGAGCGGCGCACGACGGGTCCGTCCAACGGGTCCTCGACGCTTTGGGGCATCGCCTTTCTTCTTCTCAGAGGTCGATCACACTGACGTCGAGCTTGCTTACGACATTGTTGACGCGCTCGGCTACAACCCCTCGTTTCGACGGACTCCCGAGAACGACGAAACTCCCGGCCAGCCACCTCCGAGTTCACTGCCTCGGCAGATGCTCTAAGATCCTTCATGGCCTAGATATTAGAGTACATTTATTGCGCTCAATACACTCGATTCAACACACACTGCTCGGGTCCTTGGACATGACCTTGTTCCTGTCGTGTGACAGCTCGTGAATGGCACGATGTGCTCGTCGTACGCTTTGTGCGGGACGTGACGCTCTCGAGCGGGTCGCCAAGGCCCTCAAGCGGCAGTCTGCTCCACCTCGTGCGTCAATGACGTGCTATGTGCGCTGGACATCGTGAGGCTCTGGACGTGATGCTAGGTAGACTTCAGGGAGGTAAAACTACATTGTGAAATGCAAAAAAAGGATTTCATCGTATTCTGTGACCAAATCAAATGTGATTCTGGTCTGGGTCACGCTTTTTTTTGCTGGTAGGTACCGCCTCGGTCGCGTGACCAAATATCGAGATCGGATCTGGTGGTGATCTGTATTAGACACTACCATATAGAGAGCTTGGGTTCTTAGATTCGATCTACTCGGCATCGGCTCCTTCGGCTTCCAGGTCTTCGAAGCTGACAGTGACATCCCGAACCTGCCAGCAGAGGTAAGCCAGTGCCCATGACCATCGAAAAACGGGACCACATCATTCACTAACCTGGGTTTCCGCAGCAAACTCGAACACAACCGCAAGCACGCTGTTGTCGAGCCGGTATCCCGACGTGTCAACGACACTAAGGAAAGCCACTTTTCTGGCGAGAGCGAGCGGGCCGGCGCGAACGACGACCGGTTCATCGCTTCGCTCAATGCACTCAGAGGCGGCGAACAACAGCGAGAGGGTGCGGAGCCGGCGATTGCGTTGGAGCATCAGCTGCCACGCAGCGTTGAATTCGGTCGAATTGTCGTTGTCGATAACGCTGAGGGACAGATCCTCGAGCTGCATTGTCAGTCGATGACTCGCATCGCCCAGCACACCCAAGAATTCGAAGACGTCGCCAGTCTTCACGTTGATGGCCGAGTGGATGCGAAGAGAACGAAGCCGGCAACTTTTCGCCTTGGCGGCGAGGACGAGGGGGCGCAGTCGTGAGACCTTGGCATTGCGCGGGAGGTCGATACTTTTTAGGTTATTGCACGCGTCAATCAAGTGTGCTAACCACTCGGAGAAATCGAATCCGTCCGTGAGCGGGGTATTGATCCGCAGCTCGAGGCTGCAGACGCGCGCGGATAGGAGAGCCAAAAGCGAAACCGTCGCCACGCTGTTGCGCCGACCGACACCGTCCAACTTGATGAGCTCGCAATTGAGAAGGCCCGAGCCAGTGACTGCAGCCACAGCGCCAGTTGGGACCTCTGCCGCCGCGGAGCTGTCCACCCACGCGCCCCCGCATCCTGGGAGCAACACGCGCCACCACACGACACCATCCACGTCCGCCCGCTCAATGACACGGACATGAAGCGCAGCCGGCGCTTCAAAGTGTGCAACTTGACCGCCAGTCTTGTGATTGTGGGGATCACCCACCAGAAATCGCGACGCTGAAAGCCACCGATCATTTCCGAATGGCGTCTCAAACAGCGTCGCCAACGGATGCTCCGAGCCCAGCACATCTTCGATGACCTTGACCGACGTACCGTCAAGGTAGGCGGCATTTAGTGTCACACACAGGATGTCATGTTGCGCGTGGCGGCTGAAGATGGCGTACGCGGTCCACTGCCACACTCTGAGCGCGTCTCGAATCGCGTAGCCTGGTAGATAGTCCTGATAGTTCAAATCCTCCACGCAGAGAATATCCACGTGCTCGAGTCGCCGATTGGTTTGGAACGCTGAGAGAATTGCGGGGGCCATCGCGATTGTGGATGCGTCGGCCGGGACGCACGCGTACTCTGTGGACGACGCAGGATGTGGCAGCAACAGCGCCTGGAGAGATCGAGCCACTGAAACGCGTGACAGCGGGTTGGTCACGTCGGGACCGCCGATCGGCATGAGGCGAGGGATGCAGACGCCGAGCTCGGCGAGTCTCGCGACGCACGCGAGCACCTTGGGGTTGGCCGGAATCCCCTGACGTTTGGGGAAGCGCACTTCAACGATTTGGAATTGGGAGCAGACGGATGCTTCCGCTGCCTCACGGTCGTCTTCGGCCGTGACGTGGTGGACGAGCACGTTCTGCTCGATCTGGAGCAGGAAATCGACGAGCTCTTCCAGGTCGCGCATCTCGCGCAAAGCCACGTGAATCCGCACAGACACTGGTTTACTGGCGCAGCAGCAATTGATGTGGCCGCCGCTCGCTCGCAGCGCGTCTTGAAGCCATCCAAAATCGCCGCGGAATCGGTCGGACGGCGGTTCATCGCGATCCGTGATGCTCGCGAGGTCGTGGCTGGAACTCACAGCTAACGAGTGGTCAATCATAACGGCGTGGCGCAGGCGCTGCTTGGGATCGCTTTCCGACGAGGCGTAGGGCCAAATCACTCGGATTTCCTTCGCGCACGCGTCGCGGTCGACGCACGAGAGCACGCGGAGAAGCGTGAGCGCCTCGGCCGCGTCGCGGAGACTGTCGACGGCGTCACCGGACACCCACCAGTAGCTGTTGCCCTTGCGGTCTTCAAACACGTGGTACCGGCCCAGGTGCCGCAGCGCGTTGTGGTACGGGCCGAGCCGCGCGCGCAGCTCCTGCACGAACGCCTGCATCACGATCTCTCTTGGCGACTGAGCTGTCATGGGCGCCTGCGTGTCCTTGCGCTTCTCGGGCTCTTCCTGTTTCTCCACCTCTTCTTCGATCGTGTCCGCGCTGCTCATCGTGGCGCTCTAGCGCTCGTGGTTTCCGTCCGAAGATTTCCCTTTGTGGTTGCCGCGTGAAAGCCCACGCACCCCGCGGCAATCTTCAACAAAGTCAAATAAAGATCACCTATTGGACAAAATTGCGCCACAAATACATTTTTAGCGAATCACTGAGCTCAGGAATCCACAGGCGAGCTGCGGAATGATGCGTGTCACGAGGATGAGCTGTGAGACGACGATGGAGGGGATTTCTGGTGGCAGTTCGTGAGTATGCAGCGCCCCAGTCGAACCAACTCGATGAGTTGCGTGAGCCCCGACGCCGACCAATTCCTGTGGATCGTGCTGTCGCTGAGAATGCTGAACGCGCACGCCAGCGTGTTGAGTTGAACGTTGAACTCCACGCCGTCTTCCGAGAACGCAGGCAGCTCCGTCCCGCCAGGGAGTTGGCCATCGACGAGTGCGTGGATAGAGATCCTCACGCGCCAGTGGTTGTACATCACCAGGATGGAGCGCTGCTTCTCGCTCGTGAGCGGGGAGATCCACTTGTAACCACAGTACTCGGAGCATTGCGCGAGGGTGGCCGTGCGCGAGAGTTACTGCAGGCGGTTGGACCATTGATCCAGTGCGATCGTCGAGTACAAAAAATGCTTCTTCAACTTTCCTCGGTAGCGCGTGTCCTCGTGGCCTTGATCGTGGTGGCCGATCGCGTGCTCGTGATGCGCGAGGCGGGGACAGATGATGTGGAGCGCCTGGAGCCGACCAAAAAACGTCGTGATCTTCTCGTACTCTCGTTGGGTCAGCCTCCTCGGCGTTTGGGAACGGAAGCACGCGCAATGTGCGATGTCAACCGCTGGATGTATACGTGCCCTTCGTAGTTGTAGAGACGTTTGAAGACGAGGCAAACGGGTCCAAATCGCAGCGGTCTCCACTTGGACTCATGGCCACCAACTGGGTCGTGCATTGCCGTGTGGAAATAATCCGCAGGATCCTCTGCGTCGTTGGGTTGAATCGAGGTCACAGACCAGTGGCTTGAGCGACGTGAGATGCTGACGCCACTTCGGTTCTTCAAAGCTCAGAACGTCAAACGGAGCGCCGGGCGCGACCGAGTCGCCGTTGCATTATCCGAAATGGGATGCTCCTGCGTCGTCGTGACGGCGCCGTCGTTCGCCAACATAACGCTCTCGAACGACCCCACAACGGACACCGTCGCAGCCACCTCGGCCGAGAGACGCAAAAGTGCCGATGGATCCCTGCGCCAAAGGGCTAAATCCGTTGTGGGCGTCGCACGGTACTGGAAGGCCACGCGCTACGCGATCGCGAGGAGCACCAGCGTCGGAGTACTCCACACGTAAACGGCAACGCGACGCGCGCCCTACGTGAGCGCCGTGCGGTTGTGAACCGCGAGCCCGGTGGCCACAAACAGCACGTCGACGCAGCGCTTACGGTCCCCATGGTCGCGTACACGAACCGCACGCGGAAGCTCGACCGACCGGTGCAGGAAGGGCAGAGCGCTGAGGAAGCCCAGAAAGTCGCACGGCGCGACAGAGGGCGAGCTGGTCCACACGGAGCAGGATCCCGCCCATGGCGATGATCGCGAGGCAGAAGACGGTGGTGGTCGACAGGCACTGGAGGAACCGCAAGTAGTTGTTGCCGAAGAGCGGCTCGCTCGGGTCCGTGTTCGCCTCGAAGTCGTAGTCCCGGCGGTTTGTCGTCGCGGCCGCGGCATTGGGGCGCAGCGCCATGTAGGACGACGAAGCTGCGTCGCCGTCCGAGACCGAGATGGCCGAGACCTGGGACGCCTTGAGGCTGGTACGCCGCGACGGCTCGCTGCGCATGGACCGCATGGACGACGCGCGCGGCGGCCGGCTCGCGCCACTGCCAGCGTGTGTCGCAGATGAGCATGATAAACGGCGAGATGCTGTCACGCCGGAATGACGATCGGAAAGCGCAGGCAGGTGGCCAAAGCGTAGGCCATTTAGGGGAAGGCCGAGTCAGCGTAGAGCTACTCCCAGTCCTGCACCACGAGCATGAGCTGCGCGAAGATCACGCCGCACACCGCGACCGCGAAACGCACGGGTCAATGAGGTATTACCAGAGCCGGTATTAGAACGTGTCCTCGACGACCGCGACGACCACGTTCCGGAACTGGAGCGTCGCGCGCGCCATCAGCGCGTGCTTCTTGAGCCGCGGGTGCCACTGTGTGCACCTTCACCGAGTGGAGCGGAGACCGAAGAACGCGTCCTGGATGCCCGCTCGGCGCTGAGCTGAGCGGTGCGTGAGCTGACGCTGCTCAAAACGTCCATCGCCTGATCATGTGGTCGCACGACGCCGAGACGAGCGCTGTCGTTGTGGCAGTTGTTGGTCCGGCTGGGTGAACTAGGTGGTCGCAGCACCTTGATGCCCAGCGAGCCCGACGTGAGCAGGGCGAAAGGCTGAGAACGTGGCTGTGTTGTGGCCGCGCTGGCGTTCTCGAGCGAGTCGAGTCTGCCCGACTCGTAAGCCGCTGGGACGGGAGTTTTGGAGCCATTCACATCCCTGAAAGTGGTACATTGCACCAAATATGACGGTACACTGTACCACTCGTTACAGTTGAAGTTCAAAGGGTCAGTGATACGGTACTGATACCGTACCCTCAGGGTACGCTATCAAGCGATGGATGGGTGGCACTTGGACGGAATTGGAGCCAATCCGGTTCTATTCACACGTCATGGGCTCTCCTTTCTCTCTCCGTCTCTCACATCCTGGGCCACTGGTCAGCCGTGGGCCATCGCGTCACGCGTGATGCAGCGCCTCGATAGACGCAACGGCGTCGCCCGTGTGCGCAGCTGATCCGCCTGTGTTGCGCTGGCGCTCGCGTCACGAGATTGTCGGTACGCGCCAGCACACGCCCTCATGCGGATGTGTCCTCCGCCACCACGGTCGGAAACGCCGATTGGCTACGTCGAGGCGCATCAAGGGATCTTACTGCGCGGATCAAGCGACCCGTTCGGGTGCGCGGTCGTCATGCTGCGGCGGCGTCCTTGAGCAGCCGACAAAGCAGTAGCCGAAGCAGTAGCGGAAGCCAAGCGACTCGCTCACGCTGTCAATCCAAGGTGCTGCACTGAGGCCGCTCGCCGTCGACTCGAACTGGCACGGGGCAGACGTGACCCCGAGGTGACCTCTACCATCATTTCGAACGGGCCTTTGTCAAGAAACCTCTGCCACATCGAAACAAGAGAGAACTCGAACGAGAAGATCGTGGGGTGAGTACGTAGACGTGGGAGTTGACGAACATTCGCTTAGCCCAGGACGACCACGGCGATGCACCGGATCTCGGACGACGCCCACTTGTTCGCGGAGAGCACGGACCGCCGCGCATCCACCACCGCAACCGCCACCGAATCGCAAGGTGCTGGACATCCAGCTGACCACTCCCACAAGCTTGCGGCCATGTCGCCGCGCGCTGCTCGCGTCGACCCGCAAGAGCGTCCATGCTCTTCGCGCATGTCGTCAAGAACGTGGTCGGCGCGTCGGTCGAGGTCCAGAAGCGCGTGCTCATGTACGTCGTGCGCGACGCCGACGTGAACGCGCGGTGCTCTCGACGCTCAGCGTCCAGGAGAACTTCGCGAAGGCGAATTAGCTCATCCGCGCGTGGCCACCAGCGCCGGCGTGCGCGACATCCTCCAGATTCAGCTAATTGCGATCCGCAAAAGCATCGTGAACGCGATCAGCAAGGTGTGCGCCATGGACGCGGACAAGAAGGACGTGCTCGCGGAGTCGTTGGCTGCACCGTGCCTTTCACAAGATTTGTCCCGTGGTGGTCAACTTTGAAGAATGGGTCCAAGTCGCGACGATCAACTTGCTCATTCGGTAGTGTCGAGAGAAGGTCCAGATACCGGAAGTGATGACCTTGAAAGCGCGACGCGTGGGGAAGCCGTCGAGGCTCGGTTGCCAAGGCGAAAGGTCAGGCGTCGATTCGACTTTGATGACGAAGATGATTCGAACTCCGGCGTTCGCAACTGGAAGAATGGCTCCGGACACCGTCATCGCTCCACTAAAAATGGTACCGAAGCCCGAGAGGTGAAGCACTTTCGTCGATTGGCTCGGTCTTTCGGTCTTTTGAAGCAACGCTCTTGGCAGCGGTTTCGGAGGGCGTGAAGAACGCAACGAGGACTATCGTGTTGCTGTTTCGTTCCTCCATTCCATTGCTCAAGTCACGGAATAGCGCAGTCGTACTTGCTGTTTCGACTCTCCACAATTGCTGCGGCATACACGGTGTGGGTACGAACACCCATATCGGCAAGTCGCTTGTCGTAACCAACGCGAGATTCGGGAGTACTTTGTTCTCACGGTGATCTCGTTGATGACCATCTCGCGCCCCAGTATGTTCCGTCCGTTTCTCTATGACGTTTTCGTGCGTGCAACTGATCTTTCGGACGCGCGTAGTCGTAAGCTCGAGATCCTCACGGCTCTCATGACGTAGGATAACGTGCGTGTCATTGTTCGCGAGTTCCAGGCCCCATTGGTTCCATGTTGACAAGACGTTTTTGACCATGACGGTCAGAGAGCTGAGACGCGTGGCAGACGCGGTGCCGTCTGTTGATGAGTGCTGCCTGAACGGCCAAAAGCGTTTGGTGCGCTCAAACAACGAGCAAGTGCTCGCCGAGAGCGTTGCCATCATCCGCCAACTTCCTCGGCAGAGCACCGTGGAGAAAGACCGAATGCTTGTTGTCATATCGGAAATCGCTCGCTGCGGTGTTGGTCAGGGGTGGTGTCATGAGCCCGTCCGCGCGCGCGTCTCTTATGTGGATGTTCGGCGAGTTTCATCAAGAAGAAAATGGCGGGTGAGCACAGCAAATACTTCACATTTCGAGGCGAAGACATCCCTGATGAAGCTACCGAGGAGCGCCTCCAGATTTTTAATCTTCCTGTCAAGCTTAGCTTCTACGGGCCTCGAGACAAAAATGCAACTGCTCCTGAAATACGTCAGTGAGTTGTGCAAAGTCGATGCTGACTACGATGTTCGTGATCAAGCTAGGTTGATTCATGCGTTGCTGTCCGGGAATGCGAATGGCTGCTTCTTCTTTCCAACGTTCATATCATACGACACCGACATAGTGGGCGCATAAGACGCGCATACTCGTATTCACGGACACGACGGAAAACACAACTTCACCATCAAGAAGAAGAAAACGCACCCTCTGCGACCACCATGAGCGACCAGGACACGCCGCTCCGCGTGTGCGAGGCGTTCAAGTCCCAGCACATCCGCCAAGACCCCAGCGAGCGCGCCGGCGATGCTCTGGCGGCGGGTGAGGCCGGCTTTCACGAGCTCCACGCAGCGGAGACCGCGGCCGTGGACATGGCGGATCACTTCGGACTCCACATCCCCAGACGCGTGTCAAATTGCATCCGCAAGAACTTGTAATATCGAGTCATGTGGTGACGGTCGTGGCTCTTGACAATCTCGTCCACAGCCGTCGTGATCACTGGCCACATGAGTAACCCGCACCATAAGTACCACGGCACGACGTGGACGACAAAGAAAGACAGCGCCATCCCGTCGGCGCCCGTGAGGCCCGCGCGGCACACACTGATCACGACTTGAACGACGACGAGCACGCTCGCGGTCACGGTCCAAATGCGGTTGCGAAGCGGCGACGCCGTGAAGATGCTCTCGCACCGGTGAAGGTAGCTCGTGGACGATGCGATCACTGACAGCCCGATCATCAAAATCATCGCGGCCTCGGCGCGGTCGATTGCTGCCACCACGGCGGGAGGGCGCGGTCGTTCATGCACGAGCGCCGAGTGTAGAATGAAATCCATCCACCGATACGATGCGTACACTTGGCCGAGTCCGGCGCGGTTCGCAGCCAATGAAATCCCTAGAACGCTCTCGTACACGAGAATGGAGGCGAGCACAGAAGGCACGTGGCGCAGCACGAAGTACCACGCGAGTCGTGGGAGGTCCCTGTCACTAAGATCGATGGCTTCGTTCTTGCGTGGTGTGCGCTTCATCACGTCTTTCTCTTCCGGGGACGCGAGCATGCAGAGACTAAGCGCCGGTACGAGCACCCAGAGGAACCAGAAAATGGATCCACAGCTGAGCTGCGGTACGGACGGGAATGGCACGACGTACGTCGCGAGAATCAGCGTCGCGAGGAAGAGTTGTGAGACGAAGATGTAGGCTACCATCTGGTGGAAGTTCGTGAGCATGCAGCGCCCCAGTCTGATCAACTCGATGAGTTGCGTGAGCCCCGACGCCGGGGAACTCTTCTGGGTATTGCTACTGCTATGAATGCTGAACGAGCAAGCCAGCGTATTCAGTAGATGACTGAAATCCACATCATCTTCCGATAAAACAGACAGCTCGGTCCCGCGAGGTAGTTGATCGTCAAAGAGTGTGTGGACACCTGTTTGTAGCGCCACGGCAATATCCGCCTTTGAAAACAGCGCGGCATTACTGGCCGTGAGCGACGAACCAACACCCATGACCACTTCGTCGTTTTCTTGAAAGATCGAGATCATTTCACTGATTGTCTCCGTCGTGCTATCTGTATACAGCGATACAAGAAGCGGCACGTTGTCAACTTCTTGGATGTGGCGCTTGATAGCTTCAACACCGTGAGGTAGGCGCGCCTTGACGTCCCAGTCCGAGTAGTTCGAGGTCATACGGTGCGGGTCGGGGCCGTCACTATCAAGTGGCCGCAGCGAGATCGCACAGTTCCAGTCTGTCTCAATACCCATTTTCTCAGCGAGCAGCTTGCTGCGGCGCATGTTGCGCGGCGAAAAGTATACGAAGCGGATTCCCGATGCCGTGAGATCCTCGATAAACTCAGGAATTGCTCGCTTTGGCTGCACACCCGTGGCGACCATACCCAGAAAGATCTGGTCGTCCTGGATCTGCCACAGCAGAGAATCTCTTTCCGTGGTTTCCATCTCAGACGCGTGGAAGCCGATTGATGACGCAGCGTCGCTGGTGTGGGGTGCTAGACCACGTTCATGGCGGTGTCTCGACGAAGGCGACACGGCCTTGTGGGTCGACGGCGCTGAGCTCATGCCCTGTGGCATGAAGCGCCTCGAGTCGTCATTCGAGCCAGCAGACGCCACGGGAGAGACATTCGGCTGGCTGCGTCCTCGACTACGCGACGCACCGGCACCAAAACTGGCAACTTCACTGCTCTCAGCGGCGGTAGCCGTCACGCCCATGGTCTCGCGGAAGTTGATATCGCCAGCGACACTGTCGTCCACAAGATACACAGGCGGAAGCATACCCATGCCGTTGCGCAGCACAAGCTGATCGCTCTTTGACCGCGTGAAGATGCCCGATAGTTTGTGCGGCACGGGCACGTAAGCCAGCGCCACGCAATCGAGATCCTCAACGCGCCATTGGTTGTACATCTCCAGGATTGTGCGCCGCTTCTCGCTCGTGAGCGGGCAGATTGACTTGCCGTCCCAGTACTCGGAGCATTGTGCAAGTGTGACCACCGGGTGCCCGCGTGAGAGTAACTGGAGGCGGTTGGATCGTTGATCCAGCGCGATCGTGGAGTATAAGTGCGTCTTTAAGTTTCCTCGGTAGCGCGTGTCTTCTTGACCTTGATCGTGGTGGTCGATCGTATGCTCGTGGTGCGCGAGGCGGGGGCAGATGATGTGGAGAGCCTGGAGGCGGCGAAACACGTTGAGATCTTCACGCACGAATCCGATCTCGCGCGTCAGACTTAACAAGTGTTTTGGAAACGGAAGCATGCGCACATGGGCAGAGAGCCGCTGGATACACGTCCGCAAGTACGGGTCCCTCTTCATTGTCGAGGCGTCCGAGGACGAGGCAGACGCGTCCTGATCACAGCGGTCCCCACTTGCATCCATGGTCAACATCCGGGTCTCGCTCATGAGATAGCCCATGGACTTGTGGAAATAATCTGAGGGGTCCTCCGCGTCGTTGAGCAGGATTGAAAGCCCCAGTGGCTTGAGCGACGCAAGATGCTGGCGCCACTTCGGGTCTTCGAACCTCAGGCCAGTCTCGCACTCGCGATCCGGATGTAAATCCAGAACAGTGGAGCTATTGCCAGGCTTATCATTTAGCAGGAAAATCTCTTCGACGGACGGTGTCTGCTCGCATAAGATGTCATCATCGAAGCAGCACAGCATGGTTGTGCTCCCTAGTCGTTCCAGCAGCCGAAACGAGCGAAACGGAATCGCGAGGAAGTGTCGCGCATTGCGTTGCAGGTCACGCGTATCGTGGGCCATCTTGCTTGTCGTCGCGCGGAAACGCAGCGTGATCAGAAAGTATTCAAGAGATCGTCGGAAAGCCGACTGGTTCGAGGCGTTCTCAGACCGCAGCTTCTCGCGCTCTTCCGAGTCATACATGTCACTGGCGTGTTGTTGGAGCTTGCTGAAGAACGCTGTCGCGGCGGCCGCTGCAGCAGAAGGAGTGGATGAGGCCAACGGGGCGTCCTGCGCGACCGATTTGCGGTCGCCGTCTTGTTCATCAGTCAATATAGGATCTTGTGCGGCAGCAGCGTCATGGCTGCCGTCGTTTGCCAACACAACGCTCTCGAACGATCCCAAGATGGACGCCGTCGCGGCCGCCTCGGCCATGAAGAGCACGAATGGCGTGTTCAGAGACGCAAAGCAGAGCCAAATGCCGATGGGCCCTAATAGCACGTGGTTGAGCGTCGTGTGGAGCGAACGGTGCTGCACGACCACGCGCAACGCGATCGCGAGGAGCACCAGCGCCGAGTACAACGTACATACGTAGACGGCGACGCGGCGCGCACCTGCCTGGAGCTTTTGCGTGAATGTCGGTGGCCGGCTGATGCGGAAGAACGCGTCTTGAATGTCCTGTACGACGGGCGTCTCCCGCATCTCAAACACGCGCATGTCGCCGCAGAGCGGCAGCAGCAGCGACGGGTGGAACGTCGCGTTGCACCGCGTGGTCTCGAGCGTCTCTATTCCGCTCGGGATCTTCGTACCGCGAGCAAACTCTGTAGGTGCCTGTGCGTGCGGCGGGTTGAGCGCGCGGACGTCGCCCGGCGCGAGGTCGCCACTCATGAGCGCGACGATGTCGCCCTCCACCAGCAGGTTCATGGGCGTGCGCTGCCAGTGGCTGTCGCGGTAGCACGCGATGAGGTTTGTCGACGGCAGCAACACGACGGGCTTGAGCGGCGTCGTGGCCGCGGCGCTCCCACTGCCCCTTCCCGTGGCGTCCTGCGTGCGCAGCAGCATGTGCTGCACGGCCGTGCGCACGCGCTCGGCCATCTCGTCGTGGTGGCGACGGCGCTGCGTGGCATTGAGCACGACGTTTGCGACGGCCGCGCCCAGCAGGAACAGCCCTTCGAGCAGCGGCGCGACCGTCTCGGCCTGCACGTCCTTGCGCGCGTAGTCGGCGAGCCGGAAAACGGCGCAGACCAGCAGAAGCAGCGAGAACGGGTCGCGGAACTCCTTGGTGAAGTCCGGGCTGCGCTCTTTCTCCTCGATCTTGCGCTCGATCGCGTGCAGCAGCCGGCGCCGCGCGCATCGCGTCGAGAGCCCGAACGGCGGCTCTCCTGCCGAGTCGAAAGTGCTGTAGCCACCGCCGGCGCTGTCCGGTTTGCGCGCGGACGCGGCGGACAGCGGATGGTTCGGCGGCTTGACGCGCGACGTCCACGCTGTTGACCGCGCGAGCGAGTTCGACGCACTTGACGGGTCCGCTGTCTGTGCTGACGCCGTCCCCATTCCGCCTATTGCGGCGGCGCCGGCGCTTGAGCTGTTCGCCGCCAGCGAAGAGGTCTCGTCCGCCATGGCGCTCGATCAATGGGCGCCAACATGACGACGCCTCCTCAACTATCCTCAATTTACGTATATGTGCAGCCAAGATATCTATATTTTCAGATGTGTTAACTAGTGCGCTTTGATTGGTCAAAATAGAGTGAGGGCCTCTCGAAACCAACGAAAACCCGCACAAAAGGGGGCTGCTTTGGTTTGTGTGGCGGCCACTTCGGAGAAGCGCGAGAAGCCAGGAGGATGCCGAAGAACAAGGGCAAGGGCGGCAAGAACCGCCGCCGCGGAAAGGGCGACGGCGAGGAGAACAAGCGCGAGCTCGAGTTCAAGGAGGAAGGACAGGGTGCGTTTCGTGGTGCTTTCTCTGTTGGTGCCGAATGAGGGGAAACAACTAACGGACTATGGGTGGAAATGGCCAACAGAGTACGCGCAGGCCGTGCGCATGCTGGGCAACGGCCGCGTGGAGGCGTACTGCTTCGACGGCGTGACGCGACTGGGACACATCCGCGGCAAGATGCGGAAGAAGGTGTGGATCACGGCCGGCGACATCATCCTCGTGTCGCTGCGCGACTACCAGGACGGCAAGGTCGACATCATCCACAAGTACAACGCCGACGAGGCGCGCAGCCTGAAAGCCTACGGCGAGCTGCCCGACAACGCGCGCATCAACGAGACCACGGTCGAGATGTCGATGGACCAGGACGACGACGACATTGGCTTTGACTTTGACGACATTTAAAGCGTGGCGCCCCGATAGGAAAGAGAGAGAGCGAGAGAGAGAGAGAAGGCCAGCCAGACCCCGCTTTCGCGTCCTGCGCCTGCCGGTGCTCGTCTCTGATGGAGTCGCAATGGACGGGCGGTGGCGACGCGCGTTTGCCTAGATAGTGTGCGGAATACGACGTCCCTTGCGTGTTTGCTTGGCTCTTGGTCTCTCCTTGTCGATCGGTATTTTGTGCTTGGATCGCGATGGGACTACAAAAATAGGGACACTTCCTGATCCATGCACTCACTGTTTCAAGAAGGCGCGTGACTGTGTGTGCGTCTGGTCGGCGCGCGAGCTCATGGTGGGTCGTACGACAGCACGCGATCACCGTGGAACCAAGCACAAGCAACCACCGTCCCCTGGAAACCAGCAGACGATGCCGCTCGCAAACAGCCCCCTGCTGCCCTCTCGGTACGAAGACGACGACCACTCCATCAGCGCGGCGCATACCTCTTCTACTATGGCATCCAAGAAGCTTTACCGCAAGCCTAGCCGCAGCGACGACGGCGACGTGGACATGGTCGAGTTGACTGCGCCCATGAGTCCGCGCGTACGAAAGCGTCTGGACGAGGCGAAGGAGAATGCCAGTGTGTTTGGCCCTGGTACGACTTCTCTCTCTCTCTCTCTCGTTTGTCTCTTACTGTCTTGAGTTGTTAGCATCGAGACTCACGTCGACGGAGCGATGCCAGTGTGTGAACAGGGCGAAGTGGTCCAGTGGATGACGGCTTGCCACCCCGGCCTGGTCGCGTTCGGGCGCGAGCTGGAACGCCGCGGCTTCACGACGCTAAGCAGCATCGCGTTTCTCGCGGAGGACGAGCTTGACCCGTCCATAGATCTAGCCGTGCGGCAGCTGCTACTCTCTACACTCGCGCGGTTGCGCCATGAGTTCTTCCGCATGTGACAGCCCAACATGGAGCATTTCTATATTGTCCCCACTCGTTTGCAGTCAATAGTGTTCCTCATCCCTCTGCCTCGTCAGACTTGTCGCCACCAAAGCTCTCTTCTGCAAGCTGAGCTGTGAACCGCGAGTGGAGCAGCTGCTGAAGATCCACGGCTCGAGGTGGTGAACGATGGGAAAGCGGAACGAACTCGGCTTGACGAGGGGCTACGACCACGCCATCTCCGATGCGTTTCTCGAGAGTTGGTGCTGATGGAAGAGCCTGGCGGCGTTCGAGCACGTCGTGGAGCTCGCCCACAAACGACGGCACAGGCGCTGCGTTGCTTGATCCGCCACGCCGAAACTCCTGCTGCTGGCGGAGCAGTGACTGCAGGTCAAAGTCCTTCTCGCCCGTGCTTGTCGCCGTGAACACCACCAAAAAGTCCCTCTCGGCGTCTTGCTGTTGAACCCGCTGCATCTCGTCTAGTCGCCGTTGATCGTGGTCATACAACGCTGCTCCATCAGACGCCACCTCATTATTTGTGACCGCCCCACTATTATCTACTGAGACGCCACCATGATCTGCTGCTTGGATTGCTCGCTCCAAACGATCCCAGTCGCTTGCAAGTTGCTGCATCAGCTTTCCCATGTGGAGTCGTGACTTGATCAATCGTCTCTGCAAACGTGCCGATGGTCTTTCCTCCTCACTCGACGTGGCAATTCGAGCCGCATCACCCATGAGATCGTCTTCGATGTCGTGCTGGCTTGTGCGAGCGAGCGCCGCGAGCGTCTCACAAGCCGTCTGGATGTCCAGGAGAGAACGATTGATCAAGCCAATCTCATTGGGCATATCCGTCCTTCTCCTTGTTGTCTTGTTGCGCACGTCTTCGTCCGCCACGATGAGACATTCGTGCTTTACATTCCAGCGAGAGAGACCGGCCGTCCACGCTATTGTCATTCGCGTTAGAAGATGATAGGTGTGTTCTTGAGCTGTAACGCACGAAGTGAAGCATCTCGCGTGCGTCCCTGAACATTTCACCAGGAGGGCCGAGAGGTCTTCGACGAGACTTTCGCGCAGCGCTGTCTCCAGCAAGAGGGAGCTCAACTCGTGTCGCTTTGCCAGCGCTGTGATGAGCAAAGATGGAGTTGTACGGTCCTCTGATTCGTTGGTCGTGGACATGTCGACTACGGTCGATCGTGTCGTCGTCCGCTCGGCGTCTTCGTGACTGGAGAGAGATCTTGACGCGACAGCGCGGGCCACGCGCTCCATGGAATCGTTGATGTCTCGCAAGCACATGCGCAGGCGCCGGCACTGGAGCTCAAAATTCCGGTTGCGCGCCGTGCTGGCCTCTTCCAAGCGGCCAACGGGCGGCAAAATGCACCCCAGGCGGTAGCCTCGTGCGGCCAGCTCCGACCGCTTCACGATGTCGAGTCCGAATCGGAACGACGCTTGGCATTCAGAACGCGCTGCTGCATATGCGCGAATGGTTTCCAAAAAGCGAGATGTAGCATACCAGTAGCGGAGCAGCACTAGCTGGTACACCTGGGTCCGTCAGACATGTCAAGGTCGATCAGCTCCTGCCGAGCATGTCCGTTTGAATTCACCACGGAGAACGCACCGCCTCTACGACGATTAAGAGAACTGGAATCATCATCAGTGCCATGCGTGGCACTGACACCAGGTACGAAAGAGCCGGGTTGTTGGCGACGTCGCTGGAAGCCGTGGCATTCCATGCCACAATGACACTGGCAGTGCTAGCGGCGATTGCGGCAGCCACGCCGCATCTCGATGTCACTGCACGTTGCGTCCACCAGCGTACGACTGTAGGCGCCACCTCGCTCATCGGAGCATTTTCTAGAACGCTCTCTCTAAGGATACGCAATCTAGTCGGCAACAGCAGGAGGATTGCATGAGGCATGAATGAGGAAATGAAGACGTACCGAAGGCCAGTGACAAGCTTGTTCGCTGAGAGCTTGTCGAGTAGCTGCTCTGCCGCAAACAACTGCGCGTCTGCAAAGAGCGAAGGCCACCATGACGCGGTGGTGATACTGCGGGGGCGCTGCGGGGTCAGTGTCTTGGCTCTGTCTTGGCTTATGGCGTCCCCGGACGAATCCCGAGAGCGCGAAGACGCAAGCGCAGCAGCTAAACTGGTCTCGCTGCTATCGCCATCCAGCTCTGCCACGTGCAGCAGACACAAGCGTGAGAAATCACCACACGAGCGATGACAAAAGGAGGCGCAGTCGCACCCGCAAGATACCGCCCGAGCGGCGAGCCAGCTGAGGCGACCACATTCATTGCCGACTTGACACCGATGTCACAGACCAGCAAATGCCGACTGAGGCGCAGTTTCAACCAATTGAACTTGCTGGGAGGTCATGATGTGTTTTAGCCAATTGTTGGCGAAGCCTCAAATACTGAAGGGGAAATCTGATTCCATCGCGCTAAGTGCGATATCACGATTTCACCCGGCTTTAATGACGTTAAGTGGGCAAGATGTGTTTCTTGATCTGTGTTGAACTCATTGCTGCAGGTGTCATTCAAACAAAGTGCTCTTTAACAGAGTTGGGTTCAAGAGCTTTTCGTAAT
>JAMFLL010001010.1:5843-21486 GCA_027475725.1 Pythium rhizo-oryzae | reverse complement strand
AGCAGCGCGCCGGCCGCCACGAGCGCCAGCAGCACGCCGGCGGCGCGCGCGAACGGCGACGCGTCGCGGTCCAGCAGCACGCGCTGCGAGGCGGCGGCGTTGGCGGCCACGCGCAGCGAGGAGGCGGAGGAGGAGGCGGAGACCGACGAGGCGGAGGAGAGCGACCGGAAGGCGCTTTGGCGGAGCGCGACCGCGGAGGAAGCGGCGGAGGAGGGGAGGACGCGCTGCGGCAGGCGGCGCGCGGGCAGGCGGCGCAGCGCCGCGGAGGCGGAGGAGAGCGACGCGCGCAACATGGAGGAACCGAAACTGAGCTGCTCCCAAGTGAGCTGCTCGAATGCTTTGCGAAGAGCTACGACGAGATTTCCAGGAGGGGGGGGTCGACCGTATTCAGGATGTTTTAAACAGTTTTAGGCTGACAACACACATATCCAAAAAAGATATGTTATAATAGCATATGCTTTTATAGAGGTATTTGGAATCATTCTTTTTAGGTTGTGAGGATATGTAAAGACATAGGTAATGAATATGTAAGACGAGTGTGGATGCAGGGAGGGAGAAGCTGGAAACGGCTCCATATCATTCCAGGTGGTGGACGATGATTGGCGGGAGCACTTCAATCCGCATTTACGGTCCGGAGATTGGAGGGAACTCGATTACCTCGATTGAGTGCCGCTAGGGAACCGTGGATCGTCGCTGACGTGGCGGGACCGCCGGGTGTCGAGCGTGCCCGCCGTGCCCAGCGTTCTCGTTGGTGCTGGGCTCTCTATGTCAGAAGGCAGAGACCGCAGCCATCGATGCGCGATCGTTCGTTGGTATTATTTTATCCGTACGCACGCTCACAGCGGTCTACTGTCTGGATCCACCCGGCGACACTGTGTGCTCTGTGGGCACGAATGCGTTCTTGGTGTCTGACGGCTCAGGTGGGCGTCTTATTGGGTACAGTCCTAAATGCCCCTCAGCATCCTGCGTCCATGCGCATGCAGAGTCGCGACTGGCTCCTACTACCCATGCGACGAGTTCAGCACCTCCGGATTGATTCGCTAGTAGTAGCGGTGGTAGCGAGCGGTTTCCGTCCAGAGATCTCCTTGCTGGACATGCCACTTCCGGACAGAATCCGGAAGGATCCATCATGAATCATGGTCGGGATGCGGTCGCCTAACTGCATCTGAGTCTGGGGACAGGACTCAGATGCGGGAGATTGTTCTGCCAGCAAATGAGTTGGGTTTATGTCCGCGGCCTGCGTCCCCAAGGTGATATTTTTCAGGATGGATTTCCTTCGAGCGGCCGCCGTGCTCCTCCCGAAAAATTCACCTCCCGAGGGAACGGGCACGCCATGTCACGTGATTTCTCTTCTTCTGGGGCGCTTCTCGGTTGTGATATATGCCGGAACAAAAGGGATCTCGGCGCGGAACGCAAAGCGCGGCAAAGAACCGTTTGCGTACCCACACTGGGGCGATGAGCTGATGGCGGCACTGATGGGGAGAGCCCACAAGACACGCCAACAGATCGCGCCACCGTCCAACGGTTGGGTTACGAGTGCCCTTCCGTCCGTTGGGGAGATCTCCCATTGGGAGTCCCAACTCCACCTGTCCAACGCTCCCGCTGTGGCTTCTCCCGTGGGTTCACCGTGCCCCTCATCTCACACGCGGTGGCCACCACCAGGCTGGCACTTGGGCGAATGAGATACGCGCAACCTTCGCGCAACCTCCCGCACTGAACTTGGCGCGCCGCCAACATTCCATTTCCCAACTCGCCGGCTTCCAAGCACTTATCTTGTTCTCCCCATCGTCCGCGATGCCGTCCCGCGCCGCGACTATGGCGGCCGCGCTGCTGCTCACAGCCTCCTCGGCGGACGCGGCCGTCTCCTGGTGCGCCACGACCGACAAGGTGGCGCTCACGGACTGCGGTAGCCCGTGCAAGGCCCTCCAGGCGTGCGTGCAGTACCCGGCCAAGGCCGGCGTCAAGTGCTCCAACGCCGCGCGCAACGAGTGCCAAGAGAGCCCCGAGGGCGACTCGTGCGTGTTCCAGTGCCTCGAGCCGTACAACATCAACGCCGGCACGTGGAAGCTGTTCGTGAAGGAGCCCGTGGCGGCCGACGCGTTCAACGGGGAGACCAACAAGACCTTCCCGGCCGCGCCCGTGCAGATCACGCGCGACATCCAGGTGCCCGCGGACGTCACGGACATCCAGATCTCGGGCTTCGACTCGACCGACACCACCAAGGGCTCGATCAAGGAGCTCAAGCCCGGCGACGACTTCTTCGCCAACGCCAAGCAGACCAAGCTGCTGTACGTACGGACGGAATCTCTACGGGCCGTAGGATGCGTGGACTGACGGAAACTTCTTCTCTTTGTTGCACCGCCAGTGTGTTCACGAGCATCAACCTGGCGCAGCTCTCGACCAACTTCCTCCCGACGTCGCTCGAGACGCTCGTGATCGACAACTGCGCGCTCAGCGACGTGCCCGTGGACGTCGGCAACATGCTCAACCTGCGCACGCTCAACCTCTCGAAGAACGCCATCGTGGACGTCCCGACGCCCGACAGCAAGCCAGGCAAGGCGCTCCAGGCGGTCACGACGCTCAGCCTGCGCGGCAACGCGCTCACCAAGTTTGACCTCGTGCTGCCGGCGGTCGAGACGCTCGACCTCAGCGACAACAAGCTCACGACGTTCCCCATGGCCGTGTTCAACATGACCAAGCTCAAGACGCTCGTGCTCTCGGGCAACGTGATCCAGGCCACCAACTTTACGGCCACGCAGGCCTCGTTCCTCAAGCGGCTCCTACCGGCGAGCTCGCTCGGCTTCTCGGCGCGTGGGTGCGCCGCCGGCGAGCGCGAGGATACGGTGCTCGGCGCGACCGTGTGTGTGGCCGACGCCTCAGCCGCCGGCCCGACGGCCGCGCCAGCGAACTCGGAGAAGTCGGGCTCGTCCAGCATCATCATCATCGTGTGCTGCGTGGCCGGCGCGCTGCTACTCGTGGGCGGCGGCGCGTTCATCTGGCACCGCCACCGCGCCAAGGCCAACGAGTTCTATGAGTCGGTCATGGACAACCAGAACAGCCGCAGCAACCCGACGCACAACTACAACAACCAGTACAACAGCGGCACGAACAACAACAACAGCGGCACGGGTCAGTCGCGCAGCGGCGGCTTCTTCGGCCGCGGCCGCGCGACCTCGGGCGGGCGCTCTTCGAGCATCTCGGGCGCCGGCGCCAACGGTCGCCCGTCGCGCGCCAACTCGAACGGCAGTGCCCGCCCGAGCGTGGCCAGCGGGCGTCCGAGCAAGCCGTCGTTCAGCGCCGGCACGTACACGGAGATCGCCAAGTACCAGGAGGAGCGCCAGAGCGAGGCGAACACGGCTGGCGCCGGCGGGACGCTCGTGACGGGCGGCTCGCGCCAGCGCCAGAGCGCGCAGATCAACCAGAACGTCGTGCGCATCTCGAGCCAGGACATCAACTACACGCGCACAATCGCCAAGGGTGCGTTCGGTGAGGTCTGGCTCGCGCACTACGGGCGCGACCTCGTCGCGGTCAAGAAGCTGCTCTCGAGTGACCCGACGAGCGTCGGCGACTTTATCGCCGAGCTCAACCTGCTTGCGAGCCTGTCGCACCCGCGCATCCTGTCCCTCGTGGGCGCGTGCTGGGACGACAAGCAGCTGGACCTCCAGATCGTCATGGAGTACATGGACTCGGGCGACCTGCTCACGGTGCTGCAGCGCCACTCGCCGACGGAGCTCACGTGGGAGAATGGCAAGATGGCGTACTGCGTGCAGGCGTGCGAGGCCGTGTTCTACCTGCACAGCCTCCAGCCGGCGCTCATCCACCGCGACATCAAGTCGCGCAACATCCTCATCGACGAGCGCAAGGGCGCCAAGCTCTCGGACTTCGGTGAGTCCCGTGAGCGCACGATCCAGAACACCATGACCGCGGGCGTGGGCACGGCGCGCTGGGTCGCGCCCGAGATCATCCTCGGCGAAGACTACAGTGAGCTCGCGGACATCTACTCGCTCGGCGTGCTGCTCACGGAGCTCGACACGCACAAGATCCCGTTCGAGGGGCTGAACCTCGAGGAGCACATGATCGTGCAGCAGGTCTCGGTCGGCAAGCTGCGCCCCAAGGTCTCGGACTCGTGCCCCGACGTGATCCGACGGCTGGTCCACGAGTGCCTCCAGTTCGACCCGCAGCTGCGCCCGTCGGCCGCGCGCGTGCTGCAGACGCTCATGGCCTCGCCGCTCGCGCGCCGGCTCTCGACCATCTCGGACCACGAGTAGGACTATTTGAACTCGGAAAATACGCGACAGATATGTTACTAGGAAAATACACAGAGTATGTCAACTTTACCACTCGAGCAGCTCGCGCCGCGCCGCGCGGGCCTCGACGCGTACGAGCGACTCGAGCACGCGGAAGCGCCAGTAGTGTGCGAGCGACTGGTCCTCGCCCGCCAGCACGCCGCGCACCGACACGCGGTACGAATCGTCCGCGAGCGGCTCGAAGATCGCCCAGTGGAAGTGGCGCATCCACACGTCGCCGCGGTCCGCGCTCGAGAACGCGCGCATGACCACGCGCGCGTCGATGGGCCGGTAGAACTGCGTGACCGAGCCGTCGGCGCACTCGACGCGCGCGTTGAGGCTCAGCGAGTGGACCACGACGTCCGAGCCGGCGTACGCCTCGTGGTACATGACGATGGCCACGTGCGGCGCCGGGCGCTGGAGCACGTCCACGCTCACGCGCGCGTGGCCGCCGTGGACCACGCTGCCGTACAGCGCCGTGTCCGTGAAGATGCGCTCGGTGGCGTCCACGAACTGCGCGAGCGCGAAGCCCCGGAACGTCTTGTGGAGGCTGAAGTGGAGCTCGCGCGCAGTGGGGAAGCGGCACGCGCTGTCGCGCCAGCCCAGCACCGAGAGCCCGCTCGCGTGGGCCGCGTCGTCGAACGCGCGGTCGCGCAGCGCGCGCAGCACGGCGTCGATCTCGGCCGCGCACTGCGCCGGCGTCCACGCGCGGAAGTGGACCCGTGCGAGCGCGCGCCAGCGCTGCTCGCGCTGTGTCCAGTCGTCCACGGCGGCGGCATCCTCCGCGCTCGCTGCGACCGCCGCAGCCACCGCGCGCACCGCGAGCCGGTGGTCCGCGAGTAGCTGCGCCAGCTGCGCGTGCTCCGTGGCCAGGCGCTGCGCGTGGCGCGTGGCGTCGCGCAGTCGCCGCAGCAGCGCGCGCGCGGTGCGCACGTCGGCGTCCAGGAACGCGTCCCAGACCGCGTCGGCGTCGTCCGCGACGCGCAGCGCCAGCGCCGCGCGCGCCCACGCGGCCAGCTCCTCGCGGAGGCGCGCGAGCTTCTCCGGCGTGCGCACGCGCTGTCGCCGCCGGCGCGCGGTGCCGACGTCCGGGGCGACTACCGCGAACACGGCCGACGACGCGTCGAGCGACATCTATACGAGCCGGAAGCGCCCTGCCTGGACTCTGAGCGTCGAGTTGATGTGGTCGAGTTCTTATTCCTGTGGGGGAACAATTATTGTATTGTGATTTTCATTCCAGTCAGTCACGCCATGAGCACACTTCCGGAATATACATGATTGCAGGTGTATGCGTTCTGAGGGAAACCGGGCTAGTCTCCGACATACTGCATTGTGTGAAATTCGTGGGAGTTGGGATTGTCTACAGAGGATCGAGCAGCTAGCTACACATGTATGTACCTGTCAGGGTCAGGGGGGACGCTGACGACTGGTTGTCCGGACTGCATGATGGCAGTAGTAGGTTATAGTGTTGAGCGGTAGCAGCCGCGCTCAGATCCGTCGACGGGGCAAGGCAAAATGCGACGTTGTGCGGTGGTTGTGCGTTGTGTTGCTGGCTGCAGGTTTTCGTACATGAGGATGTGTAGCGCGGCTACCGGTCTCGCAGTACCTAACACTATTTGTAGGACAAGGGGGTAGACTGTCACCATAGCCAAATCCGAAAAGCACATGAAGGAGACACACTTGTCACCGAGCTTTCCCCAAAACTCCACCTTGCTCAAAGCTCCACCTCGGTCCACGACTCTATCCGAGGACGCTGGTGCCTCCGGACCCACCGTCCACATCCGCACGCCTTCGCAGTCACGCAGCTCTCACAGCACCGCCAAACAGAACGTCCTCCAGCCGCTTCGTCCTGCCGCCACCGCGTCCGCCGCCGGATCCGGCACATGCCGCCTGCGGTGGACTCTGGGCACAGCGCCTTCGTCTTCCACATCGATCTACGACTGGCTCACCAGCTGGAGGCTTCTCCACTTCACAAACTTCTCACCACCGCGAAGAATCCTCAACTTCCCGTGAAAAAAGCCCCGAACGGACCAGTCCCTCGCGGCCCCGGTCCTTCCGCACTTCCAAAACCTTCTGGAAGATGAAGTTCTGGATCCTCGTTCGTGTATTAAACTTGACGCCCGGCTCGCTGGATGTCACTTCGCTAACAGCGCCCTCCGAGACTCTTAACGCTGGTGAATACATGGCCCCCCGAGTCTCCACGAATCTTTGACTGTCTGTGCCTAATCGCCAGGACTGTGGCATTCGGTTTGGTATCCAGACCCGACCAGTACTTGGCGACACCTCCGCTACTCACCTCTATCAGTAGATGAAACGCTTGCCTGACGCACACAAGATATAGGTTATTGAAGGTTATGACAAGTAACCCCACGCTGCCCGTGCCACCAACAATAATTGATATTGTAGAATGCAGAACCCAATTATTGTATTGGAGCCATTTCCATGTGAGAGGCATATCGCGGTTCAATAATGGACGTGTCCGAGGGCGAGGACGCCGACGCCGCGCTGACGTGGGAGGCGCTCGAGAGCGTGGGCGGCGAGCACCACGACGCAGGCGGCGCGCGCAACGCTGACGCACCGCCGCATGGACTGCCAGCGGCGCCGCACGAGCACGAGGCGCGCGCTGCCGCCGCCGAAGTTGCCGTGGGCGGCCACGACGCGTTCGCGCCGCTCGGCGCTCTGCCGTCGTTCGCGACGCCGCGGCCGGCGCGCTCCAAGCGCAAGAATTACAGCAAGCACCTCCAGCTTCTGTGCCTCGAGCGGTACGCGGCCCACGCGCGCGCGCACGGGCGGCTGCCCGACCGCACTGCGTGCGAGCTGCTGCTGCTCGAGGGCTTTGCGCAGTTTGTGCGCGAGGGCGGCAGCGCCGCGCACCCGCGGCTCGCGCACGCCGAGTTCCTCAAGCTCGTGCGCAACCGCAGTGCGGAGCGGAAGCGGAAGCGGGAGCGGCGCGAGACGCCGGCAATAGACAGTGCTGACGGGGGCGAGCCTCGGTGGGTTTGAGTCTGGGCATCCGAAGGAGGAACACGATAGGTGCACTCACGTTTTTTTATTCGTGTGGTATGCTAGTGGGAAGACGCGGAAGCAAGCAGACTCGTACGAGCCCAAAATCGATGCCTTGATTGAAGAGATAGACCGCGTGCGCCGGCCATTGGCGGCTGCTGTGGATACGGCCTCCCCGGCGGACGTCGTGGATACCATCCTTCAGCTCCAAGAGGACACGCAGCGCCTCCAGCGCGAGCTGCACGAGCGGCTCGCGCGGCTGCAAGACCAGTACGAGCAGCATGAGCCGTCCAGTGTCAGCGTATAGCACGCATGAAGAAAAGTCACACAGAAGACAGAGGAGCGAGCCCGTCATGCGTATCAAGATTGTCATGTCTCTACCAAGAAGACGAAGAAGACAGCCGTCGACGACCACTCCTAGACACGGACGGGATTGCTGGCATAGATCGCGTCTAGACCACGACTACACGAAGCAACGCAGCGGCTTGAGGTCGGGCATGGCGTCCAACGGCGAGAACGCTGCGAGCATGGGCTCGTTCGCGTAGCGCCAGTCGCTGAGCAGCAAGCCCTCTTGCGAGAAGCCACGTTCGTTCCGCGGGTTCCAGTCGTAGCCGCTCTCAGGGTTCAGCGACCACACATAGCCGCCCGAGTACCCGGTGCGCATCATTAGGTCGACGGTGTAGCGCACACTGCGCTGGATAGTCTTCTGCGGGTGCCGGTCGAGTGTGTACAGGCCGCCGAACTCTCCAAGCACGATCGCCGGGCTCGCCGGGTCTTGCGCCAGATAACCGAACATGATGTCAAACATCGTGCGCACGTTCTCGCGCAGCTCATTGTCCGAGAGCTCGGCGAAGTTGGGGCCAAAGTACGCCTCGGTCGGCCAGACGGCGGGCGAGTAGAAGTGCGGCGCGAGTACGACCTTGTTGGCGACCGAGAGCGTCACCGGGTACTGCTTGGCCTTGGCTAACCCGCCGCCCCACCAGTCACCAAAGCCGTACTTGTGGCCGAAGCTGTTTGTGAACTCGTGGCTCTCCGAGATACCCTCGACGAACGCGAGCCAGTTGGGGCACCCGGCCAGCATGCGGTTGCCGATACGTATCGAGGCCGCACGGAAGTCAGCGGCCGAGTTGTCGCCCCAGGTTGCCCACGCCGGCTCGTTCTTGAGATCGATACCGATGACGTTGTAGTACTCGTTCGAGCACAAGTTCTGCGCGAGTATGTCGATGCCCTGGAGGAATCGCTGCTCGGAGATCTTGTCGTTGTACCAGAGCATGCCGATGTCCGTGGTCGTGAGTGTGTGGATGTCGATCAATACCGAGATCTGGCGGTACGCGAGCGCCTTGATGATCGACTTGATCATGTTGAGGTAGTTGTCGGTCTTGATCGCGCGGTTGGCCGTCGTGTTGAAGAGCCCCTTGTCCGGCACGATGTTGTTGAGCAGACTCTCCATGCAGATGGGCAGGCGCACGCTGTTGAAGTTATTGCGTTGGAGAAAAGCCGCAATCGAGTACTGTAAAATCGACAAGGAGAGAAAAATTGCGTCAATAAAGAAAGATAGCGGTTGGTGCGGGTGAAGAGAACTCTCCGACGTACGGCCGTGGATCCGTTCTTGTCGTTGTACCACATGCCCCGGGGATTTGTCGCGCCACTGCAGAGTAAGAGAGAGAGACAATGATGCTATTAGCCCCATTGTTCGGTCACAGTACCCAATATGCCCCGTCGAAACGTACGTTTCCATGCCGAACCTACAGTCACAAGATTCTCGTTGGTGTCTATTCCAGAGTCCTGGGGAGTGCCACTACAAGTCGACGTACCAGTTGACGCCCTTGATCGCCATCGGCTCCTCCACGCCTCCCGGCCCAACCGCGTAGATCTTGTTGTTCTTGCTGATGTAGTTGGGCAGCTTGCAGTCTGTTCAGCAAGACGCGTCTAGGATCAGTCCCCCAACGCTGCCACGATGCCGTTCTACCACAAAAGAGTGTCACTTACTCTGCGTCGGGTACACGGACGGGTTGCCGAGCACGCCGTTTTCGCTCGGGAGGTCGCTCTGGGGCTTAGACAGGCCGCCGTAGATGTAGCCCAGGGGCAAGTCCGCCGAACGCGGCGCCGGCGCCGGCGTGGTCAGCGTGATCGAGAGGAAGCCCGAGATCGCGCCACCGCTGGCCTTCATCGCGCCGCGTCCCGACTTGAGCCAGCACGTGCCGCCGTTGAAGCTGGTCCACGTGAAGGCCGCGCAGCCACCGAACTGGCGGCACTTGTCGCAGCAGTCGTACACGGACGCGCCAGGCGTGTTGCCGACATCGCCATCCGCGTAGTCGACGTCCTGGTAGAGCTCCGGACACGTGGTCGTGGGCGTCGGCGCCGGGTTAACGGGCGGCGCCACCGGCGGGCTAGTTGTCACAGGAGGTGCCGTGGTGGTCGCTGGGGGCGTCGTGGTACTTGCGGGCGGTGCCGTGGTGGCCGCAGGGGCCCCCATCACAGCCGAGACCACGCCGGCCTTGGCAGCGACCACACCTTTGTTACTCTTGAACCAGCACGTACCGCCATTAAAGTCGCTCCACGTGAACGCGCCGCACCCGGTGCGCTGCCCGCACTTGGTGCAGCAGTCCGTGGTGCCCGAGCCCGGTACGTTGCCAATGTCGTTGCCGACGTAGTCGACACCCGTCTCGAGCGCGCCGCAGGTGGTCGGCGCCGGCGCGTTCGACGCGCTCACGACGCCCGAGACGACACCCGTCTTGGTTGCAGTGCCCGTCTTGCCGCTCTTGAGCCAGCACGTGCCCCCGAGGTAGTTGCTCCACGTGTACGCGCCGCAGCCGACGCGCTGGAGGCACATGGCACAGCAAAAATCGGCACCCGCGCCAGGCATGTTCGCGATGTCGTTGCCCACAAAGTCAACGTTCGCCTGCGGCGCGCTGCATGTGCCTGCGACCGCGGGTGGTGCCGCCGGCGTGAGCACGGCCGAGACCACACCCGTCTTGGCGACCGTGCCAGTCCTGGCCGACTTGAGCCAGCACGTGCCGCCGTCGTAGTTGCTCCACGTGAACGCGGCACAGCCCGCGTGCTGCGCACACTTGGTGCAGCAGTCGGGTGCGCCCGAGCCCAGGATCGCGCCAATGTCGTTGCCAACGTAGTCTACGCCCGTCTCCACGGCCGGACAGGAGCCCGTGGCGGCGGTAGCCTGCTGGAGCGACCGCGTGGTCGCCAGCAGGTGCTGTGGCGGCGGCGCCAGCAGCGCCCGCGAGTCGGTCACGATCGCCAGCGACCCCACGCCCGCGGCCACCACCAGCATCGCCGCCGCGCCGAGCTGTCGCCCGGTGGGGCGCGTGGAGCGCGCGACAGGCCTCGCGACCTCGCTGTCGTCGCGGATCTCGACGTAGCCCTTCATGCTCGCTCTGCGGATCCGAGCCTCGATTGATACTGGGATGCTCCCCTCCACGGTCTCCGCTCCGGTCGCCTCTCCTCGGTTCGCGGCTCAGCGCGAAGCGGCTCGCGACTGTTCCGGCGCCGCCTCCATCTGCTCTATGCCAAACAGTCGCATGTTTGCGGCTCCAGGGCGCTCCGCCTCTGCGGCCAGTCTCGGCTGACCCCAAGCGCCGCCCCGACGGTTCACAGGCGTCTTTCCGCATGAGATCTACCGGAGTGAACCCATGTGACTCGGTATACCGGTATGAGTTGAATGAAACCGGTATCAAACCGGTTGTGTGTGTGTAAATCAAATCCAGGTGAATCGCACTTTTCTGGTTTGTGGGGTGAAACTTGAAGCTTCTTTTTTTCGGTTCCGTAAACCCTGTTTTGAGAGGTCAAACATGATTTGGAGGGTTTTAGTCTCTGCTGTTGAAGCAGCACGGCCGCCAAGCTGAGATTTTCGTTCTCTACCGTACGCCAGGGCTGCCGTCTTGGTTCTGCGGTAGGGATGAA
Source organism: Pythium rhizo-oryzae (assembly GCA_027475725.1). Taxonomy (NCBI): domain Eukaryota; phylum Oomycota; class Peronosporomycetes; order Pythiales; family Pythiaceae; genus Pythium; species Pythium rhizo-oryzae. The sequence continues at coordinate 10,279 of JAMFLL010001010.1, read as the reverse complement.
TCTGCCTCAAAGTGAGCGCCTTGCTGACTAGTGATTCAACGTACACTTCAGCATGGTGGAGGCCGGCGGTAGGCAGTTCGAATTGATGAGGACACTGGCAGTGTTCCGCTCAGTGTGAGCCGGTGTGCGTGGCTTCAGGCAGCATTTCCAGAGCCGCTGCGGCATCTGGATTGTGGGTGGGCGAAAGCCGACTGCGAGTCCGGTGATTGGTGTGAACACAACCGGGATGCGCGTGGTGGGCCTTCCTTCCCCACGCGGCGCGTGTGGCCCCATCCAGTTTGCCCGTTTAGCGTCGGACTCAACCGGAAGGACGAGGAGGGAGATGTGCCCCTTTCTGCCAAAAAAGCGCCCGCGGCCCGCCGCACAAATGCATTTTCTTTGCGTTCGCGTAGCCAGAGTGTTTGTCGCTGCCTGCTGGACGGCGAATCCAGTTGACCGCTTGACTTCAAGGGGAAGGGGAGCAGCAGCTCCAACCACAATAATAACCAGGTCACGCCGTTGGGTTTTTGGGTGGTTACGTTCCTCTGCCTGCCTCTTCTGCCGCGGTACGGTATTTTTTGCGGTTTGGTGGGGAAAAAAAACGTTGGAACGTTCGGAAGGCCCTTCCCAGTCCACGCTGGAACTCGAGCGCGTGCTGACTGGGAGTGTTGGGACTTTGCCAACGACCTCAAGCGCAGATTGAGCTGCCAGGGAGCGCCCGCCACCATGCCGACCTCGAGCGCGACGTCGGACGCGTCGTCGGCGCCGCCCGACGCGCCGCCGCACACGCGCACCGACTCGTACATCACGCTGACGCCGCGCTCGAGCGAGACGCCGCCGCCGCCGTCGTCCTCGTCGCTCGCGAAGGAGCTGCTTTCGCGCAAGTACGAGCTCGCGCGGAAGAAGAGCCTGCCGGCGCGCGACGCCGCGCTCGCCGGCACGGTCGTCTCGACGAAGGACGGCGCCACGGGCAAGGAGCTGGAGGACGAGAAGCAGAACAAAGACTCGCCCACGGAGACCGACAAGTCGTCCGACATGGACTCGGACGAAGAGACCCCGGAGCCGGACGACGAAGACCTCGACGCCGCCGCCGAGGCCGAGATCGGCGTGTTCCCCACGTACCTCTGCGAACTGCACGACCCGAAGACCATGCTTACGGGTGCGTTGATGCCGCCTGGGTGTCCCCGCAGGGCGAAAACTGGTATCTGGCTGACGATGCTGTTGTCCGTGGGCGATTGATTTCTCTCAGCCGAGCACATGCGGCCGAACCGCGTCGAGATTACGCTCGTGTCGGCGCCCAAGGCTGTGACCGACCCTGCCAAGGACAAGCGCCTATGGAGCTGGCACTCGACCAACACATTCCGGTATGAGATCTCTGTCGGGCTCGCGCGCACGGTGTTTGACTGTACACCGCCCAAGGTGCTCGATGTGCTCAAGAGCCTCGCACGTGACGCCACGATCCTGGAGCAGCTACGGCTCATCGAGACCAACTACTTTCGTGACAACTTTGTCGGGTACGTGTGATTTGTCCTCGAGATTTCACCTGTGCTGCTCCTTACCGTACCGGACCTCTTGGCTGTAGCTCGCTCAAGCGGATCTACCCGTCCGCGGTCAAGCTTTCCGACGAGATCGTGGATGTGCTCGAGTTCATTTCGGACATCGATCAGGTGCTCACCCACCCAGCGTACCTCGGGCTGATCGCCGTCACCAAGGGCACCGTCTTCTACAAGGAGATTGAAAAGTTTGTGGCCTCGCACAAGCAGGCCGCGGCCTCGACGGGTTCGTTCCCGTCGAGTGGCCCGCTCCCTGCTGCTAACGACGACACACCCAAGTGTCAATGTGAGACGTACGTGCGATCCGTCGACCACTTTGTGGACCTCTTCAAGCAGCATGAAGAGCAAAGCGGTCGCTTCTCGGTCGTGGCGAGCGAGTCGCTGATGTGGTCTCGCGGCATTCTCTCGTTCTACACAGATACGGTAGGGCACGCTATGGGGGGCTGATATGTATGAAGTCGGGCGACAACCACTGACATGATCATGTTGTGTTTGGTTTCCAGGTATACATGATGGACAAGCGGGACTTTCGGCCTCTGCGCGGCCTGAACAAGTGCACGATCTACGGCTTTGGGCGGCGGAAACTCTTCGAGATCGTGCGGACATCGCGGAAGGAGTGGTCGTTCCGGCATGTGAGCTACGGCGCGCTCGCGACACTGAGCATCGAGCGGTACATGCACCACATGAACCCGTACCACATGGTCGCGATCAAGCGGCTCGTACCCGAGGGCCACGCGGGCGGCGGCATGCGCGAGGAGAACATTTGCTTTGTGAAAAAGTCCAAGCGCACGCAAGGCCACCGGTGCCTGCTCATGTCGGAGGTCATCACGCGCGGCCGCGTGACGACGGCGCTCGCGATGGAGCAGGCCGACGCGCCCGAGGGCGACGCGTACCGCCACTACATGACCATGAGCGAGATCTCGGGCGCCGCGCGCGAGTCGGTGTGCAGCAGCACGCTGAGCGTGCCCACGTGCCGCTACAAGCACTGCCAGCAGCTCCACGTGAGCGGCGGTAGCGACGTCGTCGCGTTCCTCTGCCTCGCCGCGAGCTACGACATACTCGTCGGTGGCCTGAGCTACTGGAAGGAGAAGCGGTATTAACTTTGCACAGGGCATGGCAGTGGTAATATAAGATTTTGCGGTGTATCCATGTCGCGTGCAGCCGACCGCCCGTCAACAACTTCGGCGCTCTTGGGGCGGTCACCACCAGATACACCCGAGACAGAACAAGCGAAACCGAGCAAGATGGCGACGCCCGCGACGATCGCGGCGCTGGAGGCCAAGTACGCGAACCTCGAGGTGCTCAAGCACCGCGCGCTGCCGTCGCTGCTCATCAAGCTCCGCGACCAGACCACGCCGCACGTCGACTTCAAGCACTACGCGGACCGGCTCATGCGGTGCGTGCTTGTTGGGAAGGTGGCGTCCAAATGGCCGATATTGATGGCACGAAGTGGATGATGTGGACAGGATTCTCGCGGAGGAGGGCCTCGCGACGTGTGCGAGCGCGAGCGCGACGGTTGTGACGCCCACGAGCGACTCGTTCACGGGGCTCGTGCCGGTGGAGCGCGCGTGCGCCGTGTCGATCATCCGCGCCGGCGACAGCCTGCTCGACGCGGTGATGAAGTGCGACCCGAAGATCTCTGTCGGTGCGTTTATTACGTGTCAATGAAGCAGTCGTACGTCAGAATGCCCCACACTGACAGATTGTTCTCTTTCCAGGCAAGATCCTGATCCAGCGCGACGAGACCTCCAAGGACAAGCACCCGATGCTCTTCTACTCCAAGCTGCCGCCGCAGATCGCGACCTTCGACAATGTGCTGGTCGTGGACCCGATGCTCGCGACCGCCGGCAGCGTGCTGCTCGCGATCAAGGTGCGTGTTTAGTGGGAGTCTCCTTGCGCTTGATGACTGGTGATCCCAGCGCCTAACCTTTGTTTCTGCGACGTGTGACGCTGGGCGACACCCCCTCTGTAGACGTTGCTGGAGGCCGGCGTGGAGGAACACAAGATCGTCTTCCTCAACGTCATCTCGTGCCCCGAGGGCATCGACACGCTCTTCGCCGCTTACCCGAGTGCGCATGCTATCATTTCCCATAGTGGTGGTTTAGTCTCTCCCGCTGTCTCGACTAACAACTTCCTGTCTCTGTCTCTCTCATTCAGAGGTCAAGGTGGTCACGGCGGCCGTGGACCGCGGGCTCAACGAGCACAAGTACATCGTCCCGGGCCTCGGCGACTACGGCGACCGCTACTTCAACACCGTCTAGACACTAGGGATCTACGTAGCTTTGTGGAAGAAGAACCCATGCAAGGGTGGAGAGCGAAAAGAACCCCGTCCCCCCCGCGTGGGGCGTTGCACCTCTCATTATTTATGGCCAGCTCCGCAGCCCGGAACATATCATATGTTCACAATAAATACGTTTAGAGAGGCGTGAGATACACCGAATCATTGGTAATTCATGCAGTCTGGTTTGTATTCGTTGATAGAGGTTTTTCGCGCTTCCTCTCGTACAGGAAGTGGGTTCCCCTCTTGCAGGTGTGAGTGCGTTGGCGTTGGCGTCGGCCAACGTCGAACGTCTCGCACATGTTGGCGCCTGTCGCCAACATTTCCGCAAAAGTTGGCCAGGCGTCGGGGTCCTCACTCGCGCATCCTCCGTACGGGAGCCTCGACGCTATTTTACTAACATGGAGGACGTCGCGCTCTCGGGCTGGGCCTTCAAGCAAGGCAGCAAGGTCAAGAACTGGAAGAAGCGCTTCTTCGTGCTGCGCGGCCGCGCGCTGTCCTACTACGCGGCGCCGCCGCCGCCGCCCGCCGGCGAGGGCGACGAGAAAGGCCGCGTGGTCGTCGCGGGCGCCGATCTCGACGCGCCCAACGCCATGGTGCTCGTGACCTGCGGGCGCAAGCCGCAG
>JAMFLL010001009.1:0-21503 GCA_027475725.1 Pythium rhizo-oryzae | reverse complement strand
AACACCTCCTCGAGCCGCTTGCGCTCGCGCAGCTGCGCCTCGAGGTCCTGCACGCGCTCCTGGCGCTGCGCGTTCTCGGCCGCGATCGCCAGCAGCTCGTGCCGCAGCCGCTCGGCCTCTACGGGCAGGCTCGCGAGTCCAAGCTGCCGCCACTCGTTGTCGCGCTTCCAGTCGAGCGCGCGTTTCCCCCCGCTGGGTTCACGGTCGCTGTCATCGCCGCTGTCGCCGTGGGCGGGCTCGTCCGCGAGTCCGAGCGGGTGCTTGTACACGGCGACGGCGACCCACCAGCGGAAGCGGCGGTACAGGTGGCGGAACGCGCCCAGGTCCGTCGCCATGCGGTTCTTCTTGCGGAGCGAGACGACCGCGCGCAGCGCGCGCAGGAACACACGCCCGACGCGCCGGAAGCGGATCACGTTGCCCGTCATCTCGCGCCGGTCGCGCTCGCGGAAGCGCAGAAAGAGCCCCAGGCACAGGTCGTAGAGCCGCGACTTGCGCTTGATCTTGGGCGCCAGGTCCGTCTCCATGATCTTGGACAGCGCGCGCACGTCGGGAGACGACGACGCCGCGTGGTGCTGCTCGTCGTCCTCCTCGTGGACGAACGCGTCGACGCCGTCGTCCAGCGAGCCGCCGCCCGTGGCCTGCGGGCCGGGCGCCGTGATCATCGACGCGCTGCGCGACCCGATCGCGCTGGACGGTTGTTGCTGTGGCTGCGCCATCCACGATCGTGCCGGCATGGTTGGCTGCGGTCCGTAGTGGCGCGTCGGCGAGAAGCTGCCCGCAGTCGTCCTATTGGTGGCCGAGGTGTGGTGGGACGCGTGAACCGTATGCGGCGCCGCCGCCCGGTTCTTGGCGGTGCCCACGGGCGGGAACTGCGCGAGTAGGCACTTGAAGCGCCGCGCGGCCATGTCCTGCCGCAGGATCGCGTAGTAGCGCCAGAGCAGGAACGTGACCTTGACCATGTAGCCCTTGTGGAGCCGCTGGAGCACGTGGCCCTGGCCCTTCCAGAGCCGGTGGATGTGGATGCGCACACGGAGGCGCTCGCGCCAGTCGTGCCAGCACACGCGCAGCACGGCGCGCGCGCGCTTCTTGCGGAGCCGCGCGACCTGCTTGCGGCCCCACATCTTGCGGCGGAAGCGCGCTTTCCACGCGCGGAAGTGGCGCAACTGCACGTACGTGAGCACGACGTTCTTGAGGAACGCGCTCTTGCCGCGCGCGATGATCATGCGCTGCAGTTGGCGCTTCCAGACGTAGAACGGCCAGAAGCACGCGCGGAAGAACGCGTAGTACGCGCGGCGCCGGCGCATCCAGAACGCCCACGCCACGAACTTGCGCAGCACGTACTGGCGCAGCACCTCGGCGTGCTTGGTGAAGCGCCGCCACTCGTAGAACACGGCCTTCTTGAGCCGAAACGCGAAGATGAGCTGCCGCTCGGGCCACAGGTCAGCCGCGCGTCGCGCCCACAGCGCGCGGATGCTCTGCTTGATCGCGTCGGCCGCGAAGTCATGGAAGAGGTAGGCGGCCGCGGGCACCTCGATGCCCTCAAAGTGGCCGTTGCGCGAGTACTTTTGGAGCAGCGCCGACAGCACGCGCGGCACCGAGAGCTTCTCGGGCACGTCCGAGAGCGGTGCAGCCTCGGAGGAGCCATTCGTGGACGTCAGTAGCCCGGTGGCGGCCGCCACAGACGCGCTGATCGCGGCGCCGACCTGCGAGAGCCGCCGCCGTGCTGGTTTGCTGAAAATCACGCGCAGAAACTGGTCGCGTAGCTCGAGCCGCTGCGGCTCGCTCGCCCAGGGCAGCGCGAGCGGGTCGCATCGGAACTGCTCGAGCAGCTCAACCATGTGGCGCGCCGACTCAGCCAGCCGCCCCTTCACCTTCTCCTCGAGCGCTGCGAGCTCGCGAGCGTAGATCTCTTTCTCCTCGCGGAGCCGCACTTTCTCGCGGTCGAACTCGCGTTTCCAGCGCGCGGCCTCCTTGGTGTCGCGCGGCTGGAAGATCTTGCGGAACGCCGCATATGAGACCTTTGCGGGCGCTGCCACAGTAGTGGTCGGTAGAGGAGCTGAGTTAGCCGGACTCGACGCCGCTGCCGTCGCTGCAGCCTTGGCCGAGGCCTCGGCGGCGTCGGCCTGTTGCTTGGCGACGCGCTGGTTCTCGATGTGCTGGTTGAGAATGCTCTGCACTTTCGCGGCGTCCAGTGCGCTGAGCTTGACGTCCGAGTTCTGGAGGAACTTGACGATCTGGTGGACGCTAAGGTCGCCGCTGCCCGCGAGCGCGATCTCGATGCTCTCCCAGGACCGGTAGAGCCGCTTCTGGAGCTGCTTCTCGACGAACACGTGAAGGTCCTTGAGGCGCGCGCGTCGCTTGAGCCCTGGCGCTTGGATGTCGCGCCGGAACCGACTCGCGAGCGACTCGTCCTGCGGCGCGTCCGTTTCCTCCTCGCCAGCATCGTCGTCGTAGTCACCATCTTGGTCTTGATCTTCTTCGCGCTCGGGTGTATCGCCTTCTTCCGGCGCGCTTTTCATCGTCTCTTGTTGGTTAATCGGCTCGGCCGGCGCCGTCGGCACGGCCGTGAGGAACACCGACGAGTCGCCAGCGGCTTCGTCTTTTCCTTCATCGTCGCTTCGTTCCTCTGGTTCGCCCGACGGCCCCACAGCCGCGTCTGGGTCCTGCCCCCCGTGCCACTGATTCATGATCGACTCGACTGCTGCGTCCACGGACGCGGCCGTCTCCTGCTGCATCGACGCGTCCACGCCGCCTGCCCAAACTGCCGGATCGCCGCCCACGTGGTCGAGGTGCCACAGCCCGAACCGGCTCAGATCCTTCCAGATCTTATCACGGAGCCGCTCGCGCTCGCGCCGCCGCCGCTGCTGCGCGTGGTGTGCGCTCTGGTTCGACGGGTGGGCTAGCCGGTCCAGTACAACGGCGGCGCCGTCCTGCGTGGTGCGCCGCGGCCGCAGCAGCACCATCTTGCCGCCGTCCTTGCGCCAGCCGCTGACCTGCCGAGCGTGCTTCTGCGGAGAAAGGCGGGAGGCCTTGGGCACGATGAAGCCCGCGCGCTGGTTCTCCTCGAGCGCCGGCGGCTCACGGTCCAGCGTCTCCAGGAAGCGGCGCTGCAGGCGGCCGACCTCCGGGTCCGTGTCCGCCAACAGCAGCGGCAGGTCGTACCAGGACGGCACGGCCACGCCCGCACGCGGCGCCATGCGCTTCTTCTGCGGCGAGCCCAGGCCGCGGCCCTCCATCGTCGCGGAGCGAGCTCTCACCAGGTCATCGACCCGCCCACGTCTCTTCATGATCCAGCGAGGAGATCCACAACACCCTTCCAATGCGATCAGAACTCACAACCCGTTTTGAAGGGGTATATAATTATGTGGCAAACGGATTTCTCCAATATCAGTAGTATAGGCCGCCAGCGTCGGGGCTGTCAATACCCTGCTCACAGCAAGTCGTACCCGCCGCGGCGGTGGTCGGCCCACACGACCTCGCGGCGCGTCTCGCACGACGCCGCGAACGCGAGGATCAGCGCCAGCGCGTCGCGGGCTAGGCCGTGGCGCGCGTGGGCTGTGCCGTCCCCGCGTGGCGCGTACGACGGTGCCATGGCACTCAAGAACGCCAGTTTCACGCCCATCGGCGAGAACTGCCGCAGCACCTGGCCTTGCAGCGCCGCGTCCAGTCGGTCCTCGACCGACCCGCGCTCGGGGTGTGGGAAATTCCCATTGCGAGACAATTCGATCTGCGTGACAGTGTGATTCACTTGAAGCGCCTCCAGCAGACTTGTCAAGCCCTTCGGACCGAACGAGCATCGGGCAAGTCGCAGGTCTTCCAGCGCCGGCGGGTTTGAGGTATCAGCCAAGATTGCTGCAAGTCGCGCTGCCGCGTCATCGCCAAAGTATTTGCCGTACCGCCGTGAGCTCCTCTTGCGAGCGTTCTTCTCGCTGTCATTGAGATTCAACGACAGTAGCCGGCGCCGACAGTCGCCCACATCGAGCGCAGTGAGCATATCCGATACGTCATGGGCCGACGGAGCATTCAGTCTCAAGTGCTGCAGGTGCGCACAGTGATCGATGATGATCTGCGCCATGCTGTCGCCGGTCACAGGCTCGATGAACTCGGATTGCTGGCCGTAGGTCGACGAACTCTCCACAGTCAGGAAGAAGTCCAACGTGAGCGAGTGAAGCTGGTGGCCGATCGCGCGGAACAGTGGACGCAGCTCGTCCACGTGGTCTCTGTTCGGACCGACGCCAATCGTCACGTCGTAGAGTCCATCTAGCGCAGAGCGGGCGAGGTCCAACGGTTCCCGTTCGATGCGCTCCACGAACCCCTTCTCCACCCAACCGAGACCGGCGCCCGGCACCACCACACACACCGAGCCGTCCTCACGCTCGCACAAGGCCTCGAACTCGCTGGTTTCCACGACCGTCGTGTACGAAGGACCACTGGTACTCCCAGAAGAATGGTGTCTAAGATCGCGAGCCAGCGCAGAACTAAAGCCGGACACAAACACCTCGATTCTCGCGCCGGCTTTCAACGTGCACACCATCAACGACTCGGCTGCCGACGCGTCTTCGCTCTTGAGATCGTTGTACACGAGTTGAGCTGCTGGGTTACGCAGCGTGCGAACGATAGTCTGGACTGCGAGCGGGCTGCAAATCAGATTGCCCAGCTTCCGGAGCCTGTACGCCTTGGCGAAGCGCTTGGGTCGCGGGTAGAACAGCCCGAACGCGATCCAGCGCCAGCACTCGGTCGCAAGCCCTGGCCGCATTTCCCAGTGGTCATGGACGAGATACTCGGTCGGATCTTCCGCAAGAAAACATCCGTAGCGAAGCGTTGCAAAATGCTTTGAGAAAAAGCTGCGCGTCAAAAAGTTCTTGGAGAGCGAGACTTGACGCAACACCGACGGAGGCGCGTTCGTGTCAGGTAAGGCGACGGGCGACGAGCGATCTGACGAGAGTCGGGGCACTGTGTCCGTGCGAAAGACGGTAGTGGTGATGTCCAGGAACTCTTGCGGTGGCTCGGCTGGTTGGTAAGTTGGCGTTCCGACTGGCGGGATGATGGCATCGAGAATGATGCGCTCCACTGGGTAGAACCCACTCTTGCATTTGGCCGCGATTCGTGACACAATCTCCAACTCCGCCGCTCGCATGACGTTCATCGAGAAGTCGAGTGAAGGGATTGAACAGATCCGCTGCGGGTGAGTTGAGATCCGATCCAGCATGCGCTCGATCGACTCGAGCTGTGCTACGGTCAGCGGATCCATTATAGACCGACCTCGGAACTCAAAACTCAAACTCAGCATCTCTGTCGCCGCCTCGCCTGGTGCCATGAATGAAGTCAGTTGCTCGTACACGATATTGCAGAGGGGCTCGTCCACTGCAGACTGAAGCTCCCTATGCGTTAGTCCACGGAAGTCGAGGACAAAGTGCGGGAACTCGGGCTTGGAGAACCACGTCGTGGGGACACGCTCGACCCAGTTGGGCAAGATTGTCGTCTGCAGCATTGTCAGCCAAAACGCCGCCCTCACACGTGGGAACCCGCCGAGCTTGCGCGAGTGACGCGTGAGCTTCAGGAAATCGCGTAGGATAATTTGCGCATCTTCCTCCTGCTTCAAGACGAGCGAGAGCTGGGGAGGACCTTTCGTCAAGTCCTTCTCGAGGTGAAGAGGGTCGCGAAAAGGGAATTGCTCCGGGGACATGATCATCGCTGGTCTGCGGGGAGACCGCTCGCCGAGAGTTGACTGGATGTCGAGGATGAACTGGTGGCTTTCGCGCGCGAGCGTCTCCTCGTCCGGCGAGCCGCGGAAGTCAGCCACCGGGCTGTTGTAAAAGCGGATGTTCCTCAAGCTGTACATGCTATCGCGACAGGATGTGGGCTTGGCTTGTCAAAATGGCGAATGGCAGCACACGACACCCACAGTCTCACTTGCCTCCTGAGGGCACCATTGTATGAGTCATTCGCCCTCCATGCTGCACCGTAATTACGACACTTCACAAAAGTAATGGCACAAGTCTCGCGACTGTAGCGGCAGGCCGGGAGTCACATTTGCGAATGAGCATGTTGTGCAGGTGAGCACCGGCGCCCTCGACGCGACGTGTGTTGACCTCCGAACACGTGAGTGACCGTTCAGTCACGCAGCGTAGCCATTCGGTTGATGTGGCAGGAGCTGCGTAAGATGCACCCGATGGAGGACGGACGCAGGAAACCCTTTGCAGCAATAAGTCATTGGACGATCTCCACAATGGAGGAATGGTACATGGCGAATGCGTTGTTACGCGTAGACGGCACGCTCTGCAATGTGGCCGGTGTGCGTTCACCAAGAACTCCAGATGACCCACTGGGTTTCAGACGTCGACGGAGCTTCACGCACCCTACGCACTCTCCGAGCCCTGGGTGAGAATGGGGCGTGGTTTCTTGAAACGCGCGTCTCACGTGGCGCAAACCACTCTTCTCTATGCGGCTCAACGAGCCATTTCACGTCCCTTTGACTGTGGAGAACGGAGTCCTTCCTCACGTTGGCGAGAAATGTGTTCACCATTATACCTTTTTAAACCGATATAGCTACCTTGATCATGTTACACTGTCGTTGTCCCTGTGGGTACAGGGATCGCAAAGCATACAAAACCCAAGTCAAATCGCGGGGGGTCGTGTCTATGGTCGAGGAGCTCCAAGCCTCGGGGTTACACGGGGTACCATACCCAGGTTACGAAGGAGGGTCTTCGCCGGTGGCCGCCTACCAATCACCGCCGCGTGCATTGCCCAGAGAGACCGTCGCCCCGAAGCCCCCGGCGATCCTCCTCTTGCTGCCCCGCGCCGACGCCCGCCGCCGTCCTCCGCTCCCCCCTCCGCTCCGCTCCTCCTCCCCCCGCCCCGCTGCGCCGTCCCCCCACAGCCGCCACCATGAGCGACGCGCACCGCGACGACAAGCCGTCCGACTTTCTGCTCCCCGAGAGCGTCAAGAGCTGGTTCACGCTGCTCTACACGCACCTCATCTCGGGCAACGCGACCGAGATGGCGCGCCTCTACGACCGCGAGTTCCACAACCTCACGAACAACTACTTCAAGCAGTCGTCGTGGCCCGAGCCGGTCGCCGTGGCGCCGCTCGTGGACGAGGACCCGACGTTCCTCGTGCTCTACAAGCAGCTCTACTTCCGCCACATGTTCTCCAAGCTCTCGCCCACGTTCGAGTTCAAGGTGGCCTCGTGGGAGAACTACTGCGAGATCTTTGACGGCATCCTCGACAAGACGCTCGACGTGGACGCGCTGCCGTCGCAGTGGACCTTCGACCTCGTGAACGAGTTTGTGTACCAGTACCAGTCGTTCTCGCAGTACCGCGCCAAGGTCGCGGCCAAGTCGGACGCCGAGGTCGCGCAGTACGAGGCCAACGTCGGCATCTGGGACACGACCAAGGTGCTCAACTACCTCCACGCGATTGTCAAGCTCTCGAACATCCGCGCGATCCTCAAGGACGAGACCGCGGCCGCGCCGTCCGAGTTCCTCAAGGAGCTTGGCTACTACGCGCTCATCTGTCTCTCGCGCGCGCACGTGCTCTACGGCGACTACTACACGTCGCTCAAGCTGCTTGAGCCGATCGACTTCTACAACAAGGGCTCCCACGACGGCAAGAAGTCGACCGACCAGATCCACGAGAAGTCGCCGCTGTGCCACGTCTCGGTGTTCTACCACATGGGCGTGGCGCAGCTCATGCTCGAGGACTTTGCCGGCGCGATCCGCTCGTTCTCGACCATCATCCTCCAGGTCCACCGCAGCCGCAACTACTACTCGCGCTTCGCCGACTACGACCAGCTCAACAAGCACACGGAGAAGGCGCTCGCGCTGCTCGCGATCGCGCTCTACCTGTGCCCGAGCCAGCGCGTGAACGAGCAGATCCACGCGCTCATCCGCGAGAAGTACAGCGAGAAGCAGGCCAAGCTCCAGAAGGGCGAGCTCGCCGTGCTCAACGACTGGTTCTCGTTCGCGACGCCCAAGTTCATCCTCCCGAACGTCGTGCTCGACAAGACCGCGAACCGCAGCAACGAAGTCTCGCAGCTTCAGCTCAAGAACTTCATCGCGATCGTGGAGCGCCAGCAGCACGTGCCGTCGCTCCGCTCGTACGTCAAGCTCTACCGGTCGATCAGCCTCGACAAGCTCGCGCGCTTCCGCGGCGTCGACGTTGACACCGTGCGTAGCGAGCTCATCGCGTACAAGCTCAACGGCACGACGCTCAAGTCGGACGTGCACTTCTACCTCGCCGACGACGTCGTGCTGGTGGACGACGAGCTCAACAGCCAGCGCACGGGCGACTTCTTCATGAACCACATCCACCGTTTCGCGCGCGTCGTCGACGAGTGCGCCTAGACGACATCCCCCTTCTCTCCCACGGGAGGAAGAGGGACAGGTGGGTGGTTTGGCGGGCGGAACGTGTCGCTCCACTTTACGCCCCACGATAGGTAGAATTGGCCCGTCAGTGTGTAAGAGACCATGAGAAAGAGACGAAGGAAAAACGACAGAAAGGAAATATGCTTTGTGTTGGTCCCGAAAGGACTCGTCGACGTTCACGTCGAATGGGCTTGTTTTCTGAAGCAGTGCTTCCACTTGCTCGGCATCATTTTATTTCGATGGGGAGGATATTAGTGGTTTTGCGTTCGTATCCGTATCTACAGTTCTCTCTGTCCACTCATGAGGCAGCCTGGACACCAGCGGTGCTGTTGCTCTGATGTGACGCCTGCTGCTGTTGGGCCTGCTGAAGTTGCTGAAACTGCTGCTGCTGCATTCGCTTCTGCGCAACGACGAGCTTCACCAGCTTGTCGCGCGCGCCCAGCAACGTCTGCAGCGTGTACTTGGCCATGCGCTTCTTGAGCTGCTCACTCATGGTAGGGCTCGATGGCAGGGACCGCGGCGTGACCATGCCCGGCTTCTGCAGCTCCCACGTCGACGGTCGGGGGTCAAACACGACAACGACCGAGAACGCGTTGGTCGAGATCTCGTGGTGCATTAGCAGCCGCATGTACTTAAGGATACGCTCGGGCACGACGGACCGACCTTCCGCGTACGAGATCACATACACGCCTTGGCCGTCGACGTCCTGTAGCGCTGGCAGTGTTGACACATCACCCAACGACGGCTGACGAGACCGCGCCACCAACGACATCGGCGTCGACGAAGCGGCCGCCGCGGGGGCAGCGTACGGCGTCGTAATCGGCGTCTGCGAGCCGCCGCCCCAAACACCGATGCGCTGCAGCGTGCGTCGCAGGATTGTATCGACGTCGCCGACCTTGTCGATACTGTCCATGACCAGCGTCGACGCCGACGCCGGTAGCACGAGCGGGATCGACTCGAGCACGCGGTCGCGCACTTTCGATGCCGTTTCGACCGAATACAAGAGCACCGACTGGGACGACGAAGGCGGCGGCCGGCTACCACGCGCTGGGCAGTCCCCGGAGCGGTGGAGCCCCGTGGAGCGACAGATACGGCAGATATGCTCCTCCGACCGGTGTGCGACGTCCTTGGCACAAAAAGAACAGAATGAGCGCACGGAGGCGCCGCGCCCGCTTCCACCGCGAGGCGTCAGTCGACCTCTCGACGGAACACGAGGTAGAGATGGCGGCTGGGAGGCAGCGGCCGGGGACGCCGCGCTGGAGCTAGTCGGCGGTGTTGGCGTGTGCATGGGACAGTTCTTACTTCGGTGCTCGCCAAGCTTGAGGCAGATACGGCATCGGTGCTCTTGTGTGCTGTGGTTGCGCAGCGCTCCACACAAGTCGCAGAACGAGCGCTCGGGTGTGGTCTCGGCAGGCGACCCTCGCCAGCGATAGCCTTCACCCGAACTCTTCTTGGTACAATGGCGGCTGCGATGCTCGCCCTTGATGCCGCATATCCGACACCGGTGGTTTTCGGTGCTGTGGAAGCCCCAGGTCCCGCAGAATGTGCAAAAGCTCTTGTCCGACGCATCCGGCGTGAGCCGCGACGCCGTGTTGGGCGATGCATCCGCCATACGCTGCAGCTGCTCGTCGTCGTCGCTTTTGGAGGCGGCTGGAAGCTGTGTGGGCGTCGCCGAGCCAGCGCGGCGTCGTCCTGATCGCGGTGTGGACGCGCCTGAGCGCGGCGTCGGCGGCCGTGAACTCGTGGCCGACGGCAGTGGCTTGGTCTGCGAACAGAACTGACTGCGGTGCTTGCCCAGTGCGCCGCACACGCGACACTTGTGCTGCGCTGTGTTGTGCGTTCGGTAGTCGACACAGAAGCCGCAGAACTCGGTTTTGCGTCCCGCTGCCCCCGTCGTGCTGCCGCTGCCGGCGACGCCGCGCTGTCTCCGACGCACGTTCGTGAGGATGCGCTTGACCATGCCGCCCGTGGTTGAGTCCAGTACGTCCACGAGTTCGAGCACGCGGTATGGACCCACGTCGTCGGAGGCCACGACGAGTGCCGATGACTCACCATTTGTGGACGAGAGCGCGGTCGCCGCCGCCGGCACGGTCGTCGACCCGATGGACAGCCGCGCGGCGGCCGACCCGGGCGCGTGGTCGCTCTCGCTCTGGCGGCGCTTGTCTTCCTGGTCCACGGTCGCGAGGATCTCGTCGGTGATCGCCTCATTGGCCGCCGACGCGATCTGGTCCTCGGTGGCCTTGGAGAGCACGAGCTGCGTGACGCTGGTCGCGCCGAGCAGCCGCTGCACGAGCGCGCGCTTGGCGTCGCCCGTGTGGTTCTTGAGCGACAGCAGCTGGAACAATTGGTGCACGCGGCCGTCGCTGCCGTGGCTACCGGTGGTGTGGCGCGCGTCGTCCGAAAAGTCGTTCTCGTCGTCGGTCATACCCGCCGCCGGCGCCGGCACCGGCGCGTGCGCGCTACGGGGTGTCTCGCTGCCGCCGCTGGTCTCCGAGCGGCGCGAGCGCCGTCCGCGCGAGCTGCGACGGCTCGCGTGGCGCCGCTTGTGGTGCGGCGAGAGCTCGTCGCTGTCGCGCATCGTGCCGTCGCGCTGCTCGTCGATCACGCCGTGGGCTTCGCCCGTGAACGTGTCGAAACTGATCATTTCTGAGGGCTGTAGAGCGCCGTTCGCGACCGCAACGACACGAATCGACTCGCACGGGGACGCCGAGTGCTGTAGATGGCGAGCAAGTGGATCGCTGTGCGTGGGGGGCCGCGCAGGAGCCGTCCTCGCGCGCGCGTCCTTGCGAGTCCGGCGTCGCGCTGGTTGGTGTTTGGTCGCAGAACCGAGATGATGGGGGAGGGGGAGCTTGCTGAACTATGGGCAAGTTGATGGCCGGAAGTGGCGGCGGAATCAGTTTTGATTCGTCCAAAATGGTGCGTGGGACTCATTTCAGCCAATGAGAGGCGCGTATGATCCTTGACGACGGCCACTTTGGCGTGGGAAACTCCGCCTTGCAATCCATGGTGCTCCTCCCACACACACACGCACACTCGCACGCGCGGGATGCGCGAGGGGCACAGGTGGACGGCATCCTCTCCACGCAGTTGAGGAACGGGTCGGATTCCGTATCAGTCTCCTCGGAGGAGCCCTCCTGGGTGCAGCACTGGCCAGTTCCAGTTGTCACAGCGGAGCTTCGAGGGGAAACATGGCGAGAAGGCGTCAATGAGCATATGAGCAACACGGGGGGTAGGCGGCGTCCAGTCCAGCTCGATGCAGTCGTCTCGGACGCGGATCCACCGCCAGTGTCCCAAGGAACGTGGTGAGACCTCCGGGCATCTTCAGATGTTCCATTTCCGCCAAGACAGCCCCGGAGGATTAGAATCTCATATCAAGGTAGTATATCAAATCTTTATTCCGTTAGTAGTTTGATAAGTGTGTAAAATGCCATAACAAGGTGGGCTGTTGTTGCCTTGAGTGTTGCCTATCAACGTGGACAGATTTGGAAAAACGTGCGCAACATGGCGAGAAGATCGGGCGACTCGGCGCACGATGTCGCGGTCATGGCGACCGCCGGCGACGCCTCGCTGTGCAAGCTCTCGGCGAGCACGCTGGGCTACTTCGAGGACGCGTTCGTGCCCTTTTTTGTCAAGGCGCCGTCGCGGCGCATGCCCATTATCAACCGCGGCTACTACGCGCGCGTGGCCGCGGTGGAGAGCGTAGTCACGCGCTTCCTCGCGGCCCACGACGCCGCCGCCGGCGAGAAGACGCAGATCGTGATTCTGGGTGCGGGTTTAGACACGATGTTCTTCCGCCTCAAGCAGCGACGTGTGCTGCCGACGACGTGCGAGTACTTTGAGATGGACTTTGCCGACGTGACGCTCCAGAAAGTCATGACGATTCGGAGACGCAAGCCGCTGCTGGAAGTGCTGGGCCTGGAGTCGGCTGCGGCGCTACAAGCCGCGGCTTCCGCTGGTAAGGGAATGTCCGTTCTCCTTGCCGATGTAATTGCGTACACAGGAGATTAATTAGTGTCCATGGATCTAGGCGGATCGGCGCTGAACGTGCCTGGCTACCATCTCATCCCCGGTGACCTCCGCGAGATCGCATCCACGCGTGAGAAGCTGGAGGCAGCAGGCATCAATAGCAGGTGGTGCTTGCCTGTCTTTTTATCGTTTCTCTTCCTTGTGGCTTGCGTGCTGACCTATCTGCCTTTATCGCTGCATACATTAGCGTACCCACGCTCTTCGTGTCCGAGTGCGTGCTGATCTACATGGAGGCGCAGTACTCGCGCGAGTGGATCGAGTGGTCGGCTGGATACTTCGCAGACGTGAGCTACGCGCTGTACGAGCAGATCCTCCCGGACGACGCCTTCGGTCGCGTCATGATGGCCAACATCAAGGCCCGCGGCTGCGACTTGCTCAGTATCGCGGACTACCCGACCATCGACGCCCAGATCGAGCGCTTCCGCGTCCACGACTTCGAGCAAGTGCAATGCTGGGACATGAACGACGTGTACTACAAGTATCTGAACGCTGATGAGCGAGCCAAGTGAGGAAACGCGTTTGTCAGGTTCTGTTTTCTTCGAGCCGTACTGACGTGCTGGATTTTTGTCCGTGATAGGCGCGAGAAGCTGGAGATCTTCGACGAAGTGGAGGAGTTTCACATGTTGCAGGCGCACTACTGTCTCGTAATCGCGAGCAAATCCTCGGCTTCCAAGGCCGCGAAAGCGATCTCGCTCCACACATAGCAGGAGAGTGAGCACGAGAGTGGTGTGATGTATATTCTCGCACGTCTCTTTTCCATTCATCATCTTCTACTGGAGCGCTCACGAAACTACAGCAATGGCGTTAATATTACAGTCGGAAATTGATGATGGCAACATCTCCGCTGGATGCGCAGGCCGAGATGAGATCGCCATCCTTGTTCCAATTCACTTCGTAAATATCGCCGTTCGCTTGATACGTCTTGATCAGTGCACCGTCCTGTTGCGTGAAGTAGAGTTTCGTGAGCAAAAAGCACTTCAAGCAGTTCAGGTTTCGGTATGTGTCGGCTTACCTTCAGTGACCAGACGTTGATGATACCCCCTATTGTTCCACTAGCCAAGAATTCGCCGTTCGGGCTATATGCGACGCCGTACACCGGGTTCCTACAAAAAGACACCACGGGTCAGAACATGACCATTGCAGGGTCGCGCCACGGCATTCACGTACTGGTGGTCAAACGTTCTACTGCACGCTCCCGTCTCGACGTCCCAGATCTTCACTGTCGTGTCGAAAGACGCACTCGCCAGGCTTAACGGGCCGTTGGGTAATGCCGACCCGGGACCAGTCCGGCTCCAACGGAACGTGTACACTTCCTTCTTGTGTTCTTGCAGGCTGTGCAGGAACATGCTTTTCGACGATTTGAGCTCGTTACCGTCAGCCGCTGGATTCGATCCATCTTCTTCCGCATCTGCCGCGCCATTATCATGGGACGCGACCCTGGACGGATCCCAAATCTTGACAGTATAGTCATCTGAACAAGACGCGAGTAGCCGCCCTGAGGGATCCCACTTCACGGAGTTGATCGCGTCGGTGTGTCCTTTTAACACCAGGTACGGCTCGGTATCGTCCACGTTTGTGATACAGATCCGTTTATCCGCTGAGCACGTGGCAAAGGTAGTATCATCCTTCCAAGAGGCATCCAGAATCGGATCTTCGTGCAGCTTCAGCTGTTGACGCTTGTCTTGAGTCGATGCATCCCAAATCGAGACCGTCTTGTCAAAGCTTGCACTCAACAAGAATTTGCTTGACTTGCTCCACCGTGTCGCAAACACGGGTCCGTTGTGATGCTGAAACAGATGCTTCAGCTCTCCGTCGGTTGTCCAAATTCTCGTCTTGCCATTGTAGGTCCCAGACGCTAACAACGACCCATCATGCTGCAGAAAACAAAATTAACGGCATGAGTAACCATGCAGCTCAGACAGATGCAATGATTGTACACTCACATTCCACTCCAGAGTGGTGACATCCTTGAGCGGACCTGAGCCGTGGTTGAGCACTTTAGGCGAGGGCATGGTAGCTTTTTGAGCCGCGAGATCGTCCGGGATCTCCCAGATCCGAGCCGTCGAGTCACTTGAACCCGACACCAACATGTTCTTCACCGGATTCCACAGGCAGCCGTACACTTCTTTCTCGTGGCCGCTGAGCAAAACGATCGCGCTGCTCACCTCGGGTTTCTCGACACCGTTAGCTTCCGCTCCTAAATGGCAAATGTCATTTATATCAGCACATTGAACACTCTCTGTTGAGCAGAAGCAGATCATTGGGATAGTCACCTTTGCCATCCACCGAATCACCGTCAATGGTCTTGCGCTTGCGCTTGTTTGAGCCCTTGGAGCTGGTGCTCTTCGCACTGCTCGTTGCTGACTGTGCGACCCGACAGATGTGCGGATTCAGCAGAGAAAACTCGCCTTCACACT
This sequence comes from Pythium rhizo-oryzae, assembly GCA_027475725.1. Classification (NCBI taxonomy): domain Eukaryota; phylum Oomycota; class Peronosporomycetes; order Pythiales; family Pythiaceae; genus Pythium; species Pythium rhizo-oryzae. Next base: position 6,693 of record JAMFLL010001009.1, on the reverse strand, counting down.
CGCGCTCCGTACCGTCCTATCCATCAAATCGTAAACGCCGAAGAGTGTGAGTCGTTTCTCCCTCATGCGGGCTGTGGGAGAACCAGTATCACGCGGAAGACGTACCTCATTGATATGCGCCTCGATGCCGACGTACTGGAGACCCTTTTGGAGAAACGACACGAGCGCGCCCGGTGGTAACTCCGTGTTGATCACACTTGACTTCGCGAGCTGGCTTTCGAACGCGAACGTGAACGCCGAGTGCATAAAGCCTACACGGGAACGACGGCAGAGGGGCAGCGTTAGTACTCGCGTCATCGCTCTCGCTCCCTTCTCCCCCTCTCTTCGTCTCTCTTCCGGGGTACCATATCGACACGACCAAACGCACCAGATTCCTGCAGGTAGCGGTAGACCAGGAAGTTGAGTTCGTCCGAGGTGATCGCCATCCTGGACTATCCGTCGCGCGAATCTCTCTGCCTCTCGTTTCGCCCAAGCGCCTTCGTCCCCTCTCGCTGCGCCCTCTTCTCAGCGGCGGTCGCAAACACGCTCCTCCCAAAGCGCGCTGATTTCTTCCCTCCTTTCGTCCTGGACGCCTCAGAGATAGCCCGATCGAGCGCGACTTGAAACGCTCGTCACGGCCGCTCCACAGGTCTGGCCGCGGCGGGGGGCACCTCCACGCGTGCGCACGGGTCTCCTCTCTCGATCGACGTCTCTCGCGGAGGCGTATCTGCGCTGGAAGGCTCGCGACGGCGCCTCTCGTCTCGCGCTCCGCCGTGCTGCGTTCGTTCGGGAGGACTCGCTTTTTCCCCGGCCGGCCGCCCGCGCTTATTGGTCTTGTGGAAGAGCTGTCGCCGCCGCCGCCGCGGGGCTGTAAGGTCTAGGGCTTTGGGGGCCGTTTGCCTCTGGTCGGTCTGTCTGTTCAACTGCAAAAAAACCTCGAGAAACCAACCGGACCAGTATCGGTCAAGGTTATATTGTTCAAGTTTTTTTCTGCGGTGCACGATCACGGATGGAACAAAAATATCGAGGTTTTATCCAGTCTACGGAGCGCTCCACGTGTTTTCTTTTGCAGCAGTTTTTTTTGTTTTGACCCTGCCGTGGCATCACCCAATTGGACAGCGGAAGAAATGGATCTTGTGTGTGCAATGTAAATGGACACCTCGGCAAAGGAAACCCACGCTCTTGAGAAGGGCATTGACGCGATTCTACTGGGTGTATACGAATGAAACAAGCGCGGCTGGATGCGTGTTACTTGAGCAGCGCCGAACAGCGTGCTCGAGAGCAGCTAGCGTCTAAAATTTCTTGAGCAGCGCCGTGGCCTCGTCGTGGACGGTCTGGTCCTCCTCCGTCTTGATGGGCACAGCCAGCGTCTTCTCGGTCCACTCCTTCGAGAGCGCCCAGTTCTTCTGCTTGTAGTAGACCTGCGCGATGAGCATCGAGTTCTTCTTCCAGCTGCCCGGGTCCAGCTCGTCGCACTTGAGCAGGAACTTGAGCGCCTCGTCGTACGACGACTCTGGCGGCGAGCCGAAGAGCACGGCGGCGGCCTTGCGCTCGATCCACGAGAGGTCCGCGATCGTCATGCACCCTGGAGGCCAGAACGATGCAGTGAGTATACACTAAAAGAGAGATGTGGATCGCATGACGCATCCAGACGTACAGCGGCCGAGCAGGTGGTAGGTCGTGGGGAAGGAGGGCTTGAGCTCAATGGCCTTCTCCCAGTGGCTCTTGATCTTGTACGAGTTGGCGATCGCCACCTTGGTGCCCTCAAAGTCGCCGACGCGTGAGAGGATGATGCCGTACCAGTTGTGCACTTCGGCGATGTCCTCGGTCTTGGCGAGCGCCTTCTGGATGACCTCGTACGCCGAGTAGATGAGCTGCTTCTGCTCGTCCGCCGAGGTCTTCTTGAGGTTGGACACATCGTAGGCCGCGCGCGCGAGGCGCCACATCACGCCGACATCTTCGGCGTCCGCTGGAAGAGAGAGCACCGACAAAAGCTCCAGTTAGCACTCGAACATAATAGTTGCGAGAATGTAAAACTGCCTGCATCGCTTACCGGCATGGGCGGCCTTGAGGTCCTCGTACAGCTTGGTGCGGTCGTACGAGTTGTCGCTGAAGTGCTCCTCCGCGAGAATGGCCACGGGCGAGTCCGACATCTTTTTAGCAGCGGCGGCGAATGCGATGGATCCGGAGAGTGCGAGTGCTAGCGCAGCGATGGGCGCGGCGGCAGTGAGCGGACGCGGAGCGGTAGTGAGGGCAACGACGGCGCGGCGAGCGGCGCGGGTCGAGGCGAAGCGAGCGGAAGCAGCGGGCGTGCGGCGAGCGAAGAGAGCGGCGGCCCAGCGGGTGCGCGCTGTCGTTCAAGGAGACACAGAGCAACACAGAGAACGCGTGAGACGACGGGAAGCGCGACGGGAACGCCGTTACACGGGCATACACGTACCGATCAACATGAGCTGGCGAGCGACGCGGGCGATTCAGAACTGACGGGGGTGGAGGCAGCAGACGCACGCGCTGTTGCTCATGCGCATGTGGGGGCGTTACCGGTTACCTCTTGCACGGCGTGTCCGCGACGCAAATTCGGACGGGGCGCTTCAAGTTGGAGGGAAAGCCAACGAGGGACCCAGCACTTGGAATTTGTATGGAGTGGGTTGGCTTCGGGACAGATTCCGACGAGAATGGAAGTGCAACAGCCACCATAGTACGTCATGGCGTGGCGACTGCCGGTGACATCACGGAGGAGATTGGACGCAAGGAGGAATCTCATTCACACACGCACACGCGACACAACGGTCGTTTGGTTTTCCTACCGAAAGTACAGTAAGGACGGCCGCGCACCCCCGAGGGTTCAAAAACGCGCCTTGTTTAGAACTTCTTGAGGAAGGCCTGGGCCTCCTCGTGGACGGTCTCCTCTTCCTCAGTCTTGCTCGGGATCGCGAGCGCCTTCTCGCACCAGAGCTTGGAGTTGGCCCAGTCCTTCTTCTTGTAGTACACCTCGGCGATCAGCAGCGCGTTCTTCTTCCAGTAGTTGGGCTGGAGCGTGTCGCACTTGAGGAGGTACGTGAGCGACTCGTCGTACGTGGACTCGGGCGGCGTGCCGAAGAACACGGACGCGGCCTTGCGCTCGAGCCACGACAGGTCGGCCACGCGCATGCACCCTGAGGTCGCAGAGAGAGAGAGATTAGTCAGGGTAGACGCACATAGAGGTGCGCAGCCACGTACACCGTCCGAGGAGGTGGAAGGTCGCGGCGCGCGTGGGGTCGAGCTCGATGGCCTTGAGCCAGTGGTCCTTGATGATCTGCGAGTTGGAGACAGCGACCTTGGTGCCTTCGATGTCGCCGATGCGCGAGAGGATCACGCCGTACCAATTGTGGACGGCAGGGTGCTTCTCGGTCTTGGCGAGCGCCTTCTTGATAATGTCCATAGCGTAGTAGATGAGGTCCTTCTGGTCGTTCGCCGAGGTCTTCTTGAGGTTGGACACATCGTACGCCGCGCGCACAAGGCGCCACATCACGCCGACGTCCTCCGGGTGCTCTGCGCACACGTGCAATCGTTAGCGACTATACAGCGGCAGTTCCATCCGTACGGGAGTGCGTTCCATTCGTACCGTCGTAGGCGTCCTTGAGGTCGTCGAAGAGCTTCGTGCGGTCATACGAGAAGTCGTTGAAGTGCTCCTCCGCGAGTAGCGCGATGGCCGAGTCCGATTCCGTCGACGACATGACTGTGGTAGAGAAGGTGGGAAGAGAGCGCGGTAGTAGTGGCGGCGAAGGCGCAAATGCAGCAATGACAGCGTTTGAGCGGCAGCACTGTCGTCCGCTCTTCTGTGCCAAATGACTACGTGTGCTGCAGTTCCATGGCCGCCACAGCTTCAACCCATGCACGGTGGATGGGTTCGTGGATTCCACTGTGGATGGCACACGCCGCAGGGAGATGCGCTGTCAATAACCGAAGGCTAAAAGCCGGAGGCGCGCGCAATCTGGTGGGCATCGATTGCGCCCCTTGTCATCGAGTTGAAGTTCAACAACCGCCGCCGGGAATGTAATCCGCCGGACCTTGGTGGCGAGTCCATCGATTTTAATCGATGTAGAGGCCTCGGCTCGACGAGGGACGCAACAATGACTCGGCTTTTGTATGCAGTGCCCGCCATCTTCGGGACCAGGGGATGTGCTCAAGTCAGCGAAGACAATTCTTTCTCCTCAGTCTCCGTCCTCGGATTCCGATGTGAGCCGCTTTCGAAATGGAAGCGATGTCATCGTCACGGGATGCTCTCGACGTGGCCGAGTCCTTCCGGTGGCCAGTCCGGTGCAATGGCACCATGACTGTTTGCCAGGATGGGCAACGAAAGGAGAGGTGCGATTCGATATCAGTCGCGGCCCGACAACTCTTCCTCAATCCGAGACCCGCATGCTTGCTCATGCCATATTCCTCATCACCTACAAGCACCTACAAGCTGTTGGCTCCCTCCTACTACTAGCATTTGGGACTACTAGGGCGCTCATCTATGAAAATGCATATTCTTCCCAGTAGTCTAGGGAGAGATCGCGCCTGGACGCGGTCGCAGTCACTCTACTTCTTCTGCTTGCCGTATCGGTCGGCGTAGTACTCGCCCTCCGCCTGCATCTTGCTGACAAACTTCTTCTCGAGGCGCTCGCGGTTGCCGTTGATGCGCTCGACAATATCCTTGACGTCTAGCGTGCTTGGGCTCGGGATGGCCTTGAAGATGCCGGCTTCACGTGCGACCGCGTAGTGCTCGTCGAGCGAGAAACCCGGAAGGTGGTCGGGGTCGCGATGCGTTCCGTGGACGACCACCGAGATGTTGAGCGAGGCAATCATCTCCTTGGTCACGCGCCACGGCGCGTCGATGAGCACATCGTCGACAAACTTGCAGCCCAGGACGCTGAGCACGCGCTCGTGAAGGTTCATGATTGGGTAGTTGAGTCCGCGGTGCGAGTTCACGATGGCATCGTTGTGGACGCCCACAATCAAGTACGAGCCCTGTGCCTTGGCGAGCTTGAGGAACTCGACGTGGCCCGAGTGGAACATGTCGAATGCGCCGTCGACGTAGACAATCTTGTCCGACTTCTTGGGCTCGCGGTTGCCCACGGAGAAGAGGCGCAGCATTCGGTTCGTCGTGAGGAACTTGGAGGGGCGCGACTCGAACGACGACTTGTCTGAGGTGGCGACCTTGGAAGAGAGCTGGCCGTTTCCGTACTCCTCGTGCGTGTGGTGATTCTTGTGCATGACCAGCATGCGGCCGAGAATGTCACTCGTCGACACACCTTCCGTGCGAGGGATTGTACGGTACTTGCCGAGCTTCTGAGCCGTTTCGTAGACATCCTTGCCATCGACGATGCACGGGTCGTCGCCGTGGACCACGTAGTCGATGTTGTGCTATTTTGTGTCAGAATACGGGTCTCGTCAGTATGCATCCCAAGTGCGTAAGGGGGCCGTTCTATCTCATCGCACCTTCTTGATCATGCGCTTCAAGTACTCTTCGTTCATGATGTACGGACAGTGCGGCTCAACTTCGTCCACAAACTTGCAACCAACGACCGACGCGAGACGCTCGTCTGCAATTCGAATCATTGCATGTGTGAGCAATCAAACGTTATGGAGGTAGCAAGCAAGACAAGTAAAACGTACCATCGTTCATCACAGGCGGCGCGCCCTTGCACTCGGTGATCGACTTGTCGTCGTTGACGCCAACGACGAGGTACGTGCCGAGCGCCTTGGCCTGGCGGAAGGCGTTCATGTGGCCGTAGTGCATCATGTCGAACGCGCCATCCATCCAGATGCGGATCTGCTCCTTTGGCTTCTCGGCTTGCTCTTCAACCTCCATCTTTAAAAGTGACAGGCCAACCCACCGGGCGTAAGAGAACTGCCCGCTTCCCTCTTTTCTGTGTTGGTGGAGACTCTGTCTGTGTCTCACAGACAACTCAACCACGCACCTGAGCGAGCTTCTCCTGGAGCTCCTGCACTTTCTCGTAAGCCTTCTGGAGATCCTCCTGGAGCACCTTGCGGCGGCGGCGGTGGCGCTTGCCGAAGAGCACGAAGTACGCGAGCAGCGTGAACAGCCCCGTGGCCAGCGCGATCGCGAGCCGCTCGGCGTCCGGGTATGGCTTCGGGAAGCCCATGCGCCGGAAGACGTCGTGGATCTGCGCCATGAGCTCATCGGCGCGCGGCGAGTGGAGCACGTCGTGCACGTACGCCACGACCTGGTGGGCCACGTCCTCCGAGAACATGCTTCTTGTCTTCCGCGGCGGTCGCTCCGTCCCTCTCTTCCCTTCTCGGCAGGATCTCTTCACCTGCCGCCTGCTGTCGTGTTGGGTCTCTGTTGCGATTTGTACCTCCTCGTTGCAAACGGTAACCGACACCGTAACCGGTTTGTGCCACCTGGCCAATTGCGGATGTAGCGGACCTTTCAGTATATAATTCATCGGAGTGATGGTCTGTACCCCCCTAGTGAGCTCCCCGGCGGAGTGATTGGATGGTGAGCGATTGGGGGCGGGAGCGGTCCGCAATGGCGCCGCTGGGCGCGAGCATTCTCAATTCCCAGGCGCAAGTCTCCACGTCCCCACAGTGGTTAAAGCGACTGCGTTGAACAACACCAAGAACAAGGCACCATGGGTCTTTCGCAGGAACGTAAGCAGGAGTACTTCACCAAGCTCGAGGCTCTTCTTGAGCAGTTCACCAAGATCTTCTTGGTGAACGTCGACA
>JAMFLL010001008.1:0-21535 GCA_027475725.1 Pythium rhizo-oryzae | reverse complement strand
CTCGCGCTGCTGGTGGAGCTCGAGCGACTGCGTGAGCACCATCTTGCCGCACGCGCACATCACGAGCCGGCACTGGCTCAGCTCGTGGCCGTTGCGGCTCCGCGCCTGGATGAAGAGCCCGCAGCCGGCGCGGCACTCGACGAGCCGGTGCGAGCACAGCTCGGCCTGGTGCCGCGCCATCTCGGCGCCCGCGCGCACGCGCTCGCCGCACACGCACTGCTCCGTCTCCGCCGGCTCCACGGCGTCGCGCGCGTCGTCGTGCTTGGGCGTTCGCGGCGGTGGCACAAGGCGATGCGCGGTCGGCGACACGAGCGCCGCGGCGAGCGGTCCGCGCGGCGGTGGCGCCACGACCGGCGGCGGCGGCTTCCGCGCCGACAGCCTCGGGCCGAAGACGGACGACGGCTTGTCCTTGAGCACGGCGGTGCTTTGCTGCGCGAGCGTCGCAGCGGCGGCGGCGGCGGGCAGCTCGGCGCTGCTGCCGGGGTCGAGAGGCCGCGCCAACTGTGCGGGCGGTCCCTTGGTGACCACGAGCCGCAGCAGGTCGAGACTGCTCGGGCCGGACGCCTCCAACATTGGGATCTCCTTCTCGGCGACCGCCTCTTCTTTTTCTTCGTCGTCCGCGAGCTCCTTCTCGATCGCCGCGCGCTGCCGCGCGTACTCCTCCACCTCCTGCGGCGTGGGGTCCACGGTCCACAGGTTCGTAAAGCTGCCGCGCTTCGGCCGCCTCGCCACGGCCGCCTCCTCACCGGCCTGGCCGATCTCACGTCCTTCGTTGTCTTCGTCGTCGTCGCTCTCGCGCTTGTCCTTGGTCTTGTGCTCCTCGTCGCTCTCCGCGTCAGCGCGGCCGGCGATGGCCAAGGCCTCGGCGCGCAGCTCACGCTCCTCGTCGGCTGTAACCGCGACCGGCACGGACCGCCTACTCTTGCCCTTCCGCAGCCGCCGCTTCTCGGCGTGCTCTTCCTTGCGGCGCGCGACGAGCTGCGCGACGCCCGCGGTGCCCACGGCCGCGATCGCGCCGATCGTGAGCGCGCTCGAGTCGATGGCGCCGAAGACGCCCGAGTCGGCGAGCACGCTCGTGGCGATGAGCGGCATGATGCCCATGCGGAAAAAGATCTTGAGCGGGTCCGAGATGGCGTAGGTCATCGCGAGGCCCGTGGCCAGCGAGCCGATCCAGAGCTGCGACTCGACCTGGCCGATCTCGAACGCGAACATGGTCACGAAGAACGCGCACCAGGCGCACCATGCGAAGCAGATCACGTACGACACGTACACGACCCACTCCGGGAAGAGCGGCCGCGCGACCTTGGCCGGCTGGCGCCGCAAAAAGTTGTTGTACAGCAGCCGCGACGTACTCTTGATGCCCTTGAGCCGCTGCTGCTCGACCATGTAGAGCTGCCGCTCGTGAAGCGGCAGCGCCTCCACGCGCCTCTTTTCGCGCGCCTCGAGGTACAGCTCCAGCTTGCGCTTCATCTTCTTGACGCCGCGCAGTCCGGCGACCAGCCTGGCCCTCTCCTTCTGGGCCTCCTTCTCGATCTTCTTCCGCTCTTGCGCCAGGATCTTTTGGGATTCGCGCACGGTCCTGCGGCGCTCGCGCAGCTGCTCCTTGTTGGCCTGGAGGATCGCTTTCTTTTGCTGCTTGACCGCGACCGTGAGCCGTCGATTCGCGCCTTGGTGCGCGTCGGCCGTCACGGACCCGCGCGCGCGCAACCGCGTCGCGCGCCGCGCGGCCTGCGCGGTCTCAGCCGTGTGCTGGACCATGCGCGCGTTCCGGCTCGCTACGGTCCCGCCGACGGTCTCGGCGAACGTAACAATCTCGGACAGTCGCTTTTCGAACTGCGCACCGATCGCAACCTGCAGTTTCTTGAGCTGCATTTCGGTGCGCTCGAGCTCGGCGCGCGCCTTGGCCGCGATCGCGTGCGCGTTGTGCTCCTGCGCGATGTAGCACTCGCTGCACTTGGCTAGCCAGTCCTGTAGCGTGAGCACCGCGGTCGCGGCGTTCTCGTCCAGCGGGCCGCCTTCGTCGTCGCTGCGGTCTTCATCGTCGTCCTCCTCCTCCTCTTCGATCGCTGTGCAGTACCGTGTGCAAATGGCGCGGATCTTGTCGGCGGTCGTCGTGGACACCATCAACGGATCGAAGCGGAGCATGTTCGCGAGCATCGTGTCGCCGCCACCTTGTCCCAGCATGAGCAGTAGCTGGTTCAGGGCGAGCAGGCGACGCTCCTCGTCGGTTCTTTCCGTCTTCTCAGCCACTGGCACAAGCACGACGCCAGACACGCTCGCGCGGCCTCCGTCGCTTCTTGCTGGTTGGCTCAGCGGTCCCCCGGCAGCGACGTTCGAGTTACGCCGTGTTGCCAGGGCTCCGAGGAGGCTTCTTCTCGGCTGGATAGCGCCGGCAGGATCCGCGTGGAGCGCTTGCTCCTGGATCTGCGCTTTGATCTTGACCATGACGCTCTTGAGCGGGTCGCTTGCATCGTTCGCTTGGTCATCTTCCGGTGGATCTTCATCGAAATCGCGATTGTAGATTGCCAGGAACACGCCACGACACACCTGCGCCGCGCGCGTGTCAATGCCCTTCGTCTTGATCTTCTGAGCCACGGCCTGCAGCGAGCGTGCTTCGACGCAGTTAGCGATGGCCGCGAGATCCACAGTGAGGAGCTCAAAAGGCGAGTATTGCTTTGGTTGTCCGTACGCGTCAGTCTGCACCTCGGCGATGTTCCCTTCGATATCCTCTACGCGGTACCGAACGAGGTACGTCTGCTTGCGGCCGGCCTTCTTAAACATGAGCATGAATGCGACCGCGACGGGCAGCATGCACAGAAATGTCAGGAGACCCGCGACAAACGCCGACCCCGTGGTCTTTTCGCCCTGTCGAAGACGGTACAACAGCGCGTTTGTGAACATTTGGCTCATGATCACCGTGAACACAACAGTTAGTCGCTGGGTGCGCGTGAAGTGCTCGTCAAACTTGAACGCGATCGAAAGGAGCTTGTGGTTGTTCTTGACACCTTCCCAGAACTTGCGCAGGACAACGCGAGTCTTCGCCTTCCATCCTACCGCGGTCATGTACTCTGGTGCCTGGAAAATCGGCGATGCGGCGAGCTTGACGTGCTTGGTCTCGTGGAGCGAGGCCCGCTTCTGACGCAGGTTCAGCAGCCGGTCACGGTGGTCCCATCGACTCACGTAGAAGAACGCAATCACGTACAGCAGGAAGAAGCCGCCCATGACAAGCAACAAAACGATGTTCTTCTTGACATCTTCTGTCGTGACCTTGTGCGAGATCACCCTCTTAAAGTGCGTTGTGACTTGTGACAACGCTGCCTCGACCTGCGTCGAGAAATCCGTGAGGTGCGAGCACTCGCAAATCGTGTAGAGCCCGTCGTCGGTCGTACCCACGGCTGCGCAGCCTTGAGACGACCACGAACTGTTCTTCGAATCCCAATAGCGGCACGCGGGCGTGGTCTGCTTGGTGGGACACGTCACGTTTCCTTCGTATTCATCGAGACCATCGCACTCGATTGGCACTATCTCGTTCACATCCGAGCAGTTGAAGTACTGGGTCGACTTGGTGTTGTTTGCACAGTGGAAAAAGTACACTTGCGGCGTCACGTTCGCGGCAGGCGACGTGTTCGTCGCCATGGGCGGCACAGCGTCGATGTTTCGCATCATGATGCGGAACGGCGTTTTTAGGCCAACAACGTCGACCTTCTCGGATTTTCCATCGATTGACTGATGGACGTTGACGCTCAGCACAGGCGAGTTCACTGTCTCCCCGGTGAAACTGTAAGGATTCTTCGTATAGAGCGACGATTGGATGTCCACGACCGGGTCCTCCTCGTCCGCCGCTTCATCTGTAGCTGCAGCCATCAGTCGCCGACGCCGCCTCGCAGCGGCCTTAACGAAGGCGCCAAAGCCCTGTGGGATCGTCGTGGACGGCGGCGTAAAATTGGCTGCTCGCTCCGCCTCTGAGATTGGCATGGAGATCTCCTTGCCCTCAAAGCGTGATGCTGTGTCTCTTGCTGCTATAATCTTCAGGTTCTTGGTCACGAGCGTCGTAGGCGGTTCACCTTCAACTGCTGATCCTAACAGCGCGCTCTCGAGCTTGGTGATCGTTCCTTGCAGCTGAGCAAGTCTCGCCTTGTCTTGTGCGAGCGTGTCCGAGGCGTTTGACGACGAAGTAGTTCCATCTGTCGTGTTCGTGCTCTCACCGGCTACCGCCCCCGCGTCTGTCATTGACGATCCACTGCCACTCAATCGACGCACCCAGGACCACAAGCCACCCGATGAAGAACTCGCACTCGGCGCCTTCTCGACTATCTCTTCGAGACGACGGGTCTTGCTGGCTGGCGTGGTCTTGGCGGGCGTGGTCTTGGCTGGCGTGCTTCCGATCTCCAACAAATTGGAGACCGTGCTTCCCACAGCGGTCTTCGCCGTACTCGTGAGCACGGGTGCGGCCATGAGATTGTCGACAAACGAGAGCGCCTGCGTCTGCGCCTTGGTGTCCAGAATCGTCGCTGACTTTGTGAGCGTTGCGATACTCGAGGCCTGTTGCTCGACGGCGTTCACATCTGTCACATCGACGCTCTTTCCTGACGTCACCATCGCGCTGATTAGGCTACCGAGCACGGCTCGCTTGGCGTCGTACTGGGCCTGATTAAGCGCGCAATTGTCGCCATAAAAGCCATCTGCACACTTGCAATAGGTCGTACAGGCGAGGTTGGTCTCAGGACAGTCTTTTGGTTCACGAACGCATTCTCCGTTCGATGCGCACGGAATAAAATTCGACGTGGGGCAGCTCATGAGCTTGACTTGGGCCGTGGCGGAGGGCGTAGCTCCTGGGCTTGCGGTGGTCGGTGCCGGCGTGGGTGCCACTATCGTCGACTCGTCGACACCGTTAATCAGATCGCCGAGCGCGCTGATGCTGTTGAGTACCTTAGACGGGTCTCCAGACAGTGCACTCGCAAGGACGGCTTCCGTCTTGTTCACCAAATACGCGGCCTGGTCAGCTACTGGCACGACGAACTGTTGAACCTCGATTTCCTTGTACACGCGCGTGGTCGCGCCAAGAGCGTCCTGGATGTATGCGATGAGCGTAATCGTCGTGTTGTCGCCACCGCCTATCGGGAAAATTGAGCTGAACAGCGGGTCTAGCGACGCAGACCCGAGCGTGACCTCTGCGCCGCCCGAGAACGCGGCGCCCTTGATGTACTTGTACGTGTATCGAAGCGGCAAATCCTCGTCCACCCAGTTCGTGCACTGTATCGCGAAGGTGTCGTCGAGTGCGTATCCCTTCGTTGGCGTCACCGTCAAGGAACCACTGGTGGGCGGCGAGTTTGCAGTCACGGAGATTGTCGCCGTTGCTGTCGTGCCACCACTGTCTTCTGCAAGGAATTGGAACACGTACGTCACGCCTGGCGTGAGCGAGCTCTCGCGCAGGAGCATCGTGCGACGATCTGTCGTGGGGACTGCAAATATACTCGCCGCCATCGCTGCTGTCGCTGCCGCCGAGCCGCCTCCACTGAGCAGAGACCACTCGGTCCGCTTCACGGGTAGCTTGGATGTGACGGATCCCTTCAGGACAACGCGATCGTTCACATTCACCTTGCTCACACCAAGCGCTTCGATCGACACAGATGGGGGTGAGCCCGGCATGTAGAAGATCACCACAGACGAATTGGCTGACCGCGTGTCTTTGGACACTTGTACCGTGAACTGGTAAAACAAGTTCGGATTCAGCGTGTTGGCACCAACCACGGGCTTGTCCGTACTGCTCAGTGCCAAGGCTTCATCGGCGGCCGTCATACATGGCTTCTCAAAGGCCCCAGACGTGCCCTTTCGCATCAAGCACGTCCAGGTATAGGTCATGGGCACGGTGTTGAGCTGATCGTCCGGGTCTTGCGACTTTGACGCGTCAAGAGTAAGGTCTTGTTCAACCCCAAACGACCGATCGCCACTCGCGATGCTCGCCGTGAGTGCGCTGGGTATCACGGAGACTTCGACGTTCGCAGAGTTTGTGACGGTCGGCGTCTTCGCCATCGCGACGACCATCTGGAACACGTACTTAACGCCGACCGTTAGCGTTCGCGCGGGCAAGCGAAGCATTCGCGGATTCGGAGAGGTTGACTTGAACTGGGTCTCTGTCAGATCGCCCTCCACTTGAACCCAAGCGAAGTTCATGTCCATGGACGCGGTCGAAGATGCTGCGGCCCCACCACTCGAGCAAGTGGGGGCTTCAGCCGTCGCGACAATTGATAGCTCCCGAGCTCGGAACACGTCTTGCTTGGCGCCGCCTTGGATCGACACTATGGGGAGCGGCAGGCCTGCCTTCTTAACCACAATCGTGGTCGAGTTGGCCTTAACCCCGAAGAAGTTCTCGACCTGCAAGAAGAAGTTGTACGTCGCATCCGCTTCAAGGTTCGCAGCGGGCACTCGGAGCGACGCGTTGTTTGCTCTGGCCGTCTGAGTCAGAATTGTCGCGATCGAAGTCGTACTCTCCGCCGTGGTGCCGTTTAAAACCCATCTGTAGGTCATTGTTCGCCCGCCTGAGCCGGACGAGCCAGACCCGTCGAGGAACAGGTTGTCGCACATGCCCAGCGACGAGGCGCCGTTGACAAGTGCCACGGGTTGCGGGATAATGTCCGGGAGCGAGAGCGCAACAGTCGTCGCCGCGGTCGCCACGTCAGCGTCCGCTGTGGATTTCAAGATGCCACCCTTCAACGTCAAGCTTGACCCCGGCACTGCATTGACGCCTGGTCCAAACAACAACAAGATTACTTGATCGTTTGACTGCCACGAACACGAGGGCAAGATGCCAAAGAAGTTTCCCGTCACTGTCGCAACCGGAAGGTCGAAAAGAACACTGCAAGGAAACGTGTTACTTGTAAGCAGCGCGTTCTGTCGATTCACCGGACGGTCAAACTGAACTGTTAGCCCGGCAGCCGTGTTCACAAACTTTGCCGAGATCAACTTGGGTGGCGGTGTCGTGTCCTTCGTCTCAACGATCTTCACTTGCGTAACATTGACCTTGACGTCGTTGTAGAGTCGATCCCTGCTGCTCACCGCGTGCGTGATGCCTCCGAAATGGTCGCCCTCGCGGATAAAGTTGTCGTCTGCGAAGACGCCCACGCTCTGGCTCACATTCCAGTTCGTCGCATTGAACGAGAGCGACGTTGGCGCCACGACTAACTGTGTCAAGTTTGTCGTAATCGTGATCAAGACATCCGCCGTCGGCTCTGCTGTCAACACGGCCAAGTACGAGTCGTTGAAAACGCGCGCCTCAGCAACCACCAACGCTGGTGACGTGGTTTGTACTCGCTGGAACAACGAGAGGCCGGAGATATCGTCATTGAGCACTTGAACCGCGATTTGGTTGACCACGGTAGTCGCGTACACTCTGTCATTCGTTGTGATTGTCGGACTGATCGTGACCGACGCGTCGCTGTCCTCGAGAAAGTTGTTAACAGCCTGGACCTGAATGTTCCGGGTTGTGTTCCAGCCGCTCACCGAGAAGGTAATCGACGTGGGGACCGCGACCGCCTTTGACGCCAGCGTACTTGTGAACGATATCGTGACGTCGCTCGTCGGTGCGCTTAGCAAGCTCACTCCGAATTGTCCTGACGCTCCTTCTCGAAGCGAAAACATCGATGCGGACAGCGTAACGGCGACAAAGCTCTGCGCGGTCGTTCGTGTCGTACGCTGCGTGGTATTCGAGGCCTCTATAGAGCTCACAGCGACCACGTCCATACTCAGCGAGCTGATCGCCCCAACCGGTCGCACCACAATATCTAGCGGCGTGGACCCGGCTGGCACCACATACACAGCCGACGAGAGCGATACAGACGGCACGGATTGCGCCGCTATCTCTGTGGTCCTCCACGCGACTTGCAGCTCCCGTGCCGCGGCTGTTGGCGTGCGACCCGACACTATGAGATACACGACCAGTGCGGTCGCGTTCGCCTTGGTAGCGTCCGGAAGTGACACGTTTGATATGCCGACACGAACCCAGTCACCAACGCGACCACGTGTGAGTGCCTCGGTAACCACAATCGGCGCGTCGGCGATAGGTATCACCGTGAGTGACGCCGTTCTTGTTGTGATCGCTCGGTCTCCATTGTCTCGTTCCGTGGAGATCGCTGTCACGTTCAGCAGCACTTGTCCGTGGCGTGCGATCAGCGTAGTCAACCGGAGACGCAACGGCGTCGACGGCGCCGCACTGAGCAAGAATGCCCCCGGCAAGTCGACTAGCTTCTGAAGCGCGACCCCAGCTCCAGTCTCTACACGGTCGAGCGCGAGCGTCGAAGACATGTCACGCACGAGAAGCGAAAGCGCTTCCGAACCGTCGTCGTCTACAAGACTCAGCGCTGTAAGGTTGAGATCCGCCGTCGTAGCTTGGTTCACTGACCACTCCGTTGACGCCAAAGTCAGAAGTGGTGCGTCGGCAACACTCGTCACCTGGAGTGAAAGTGTCTGCCTTGTCGCTGCCGTCTCACCCGTGTCCATCTCCATCGTCGAGATTGTCACTTCCACGGAAACGAGCCCGGCAAAGTTTAGTCTGGGCAACAGCGTGACGACGGTGTCGGACGCCAAGAATGCGCGAGCGTCTCTCGATAGAATAGTCACTACACCACTTGCGTTTGAGTCGTTCTGGGCCGCAGTGATCGCCACGGCAGTCCCATTGACCTGCACTTGTTGAATGGCCGATGCTGGCGACAAGATGCACCTGACCTCGATCGCTTCGGAGCCATCTCTATCGGGAGTCGATGCCTGGATGATCGTAAACGATGTCGGTGTATCTTCCGGCGCCGTCAGTCGGGATGTACTCAGCAGCAGTTCTGGGGTGTTCGCGACAGGGCGCACGACCACATTGAAGTGCTCAACGACCAATGCACCCGAGCTTGAGATAATGTCGCTGTCGAAAACTCGTGTTGCAGCACTCGACCGCAGTGAGAACGTGAAGTTCTGAGAGACAAACCGACGAGGGAGCACCACCACAGTGGACTGGTTCAGCACAGACTTTTCGCTCACAGCCAAGAGACTGACACGTGTGCGGTTACCCGATGTACCACTAGAGCTGTTTGCAAGCACCGTCTGGCCCAACACCACACCATCAATCGCAGTCGTCAACACGTCGAGGCGCAGCTCCGCCAAATCTACCAGGCTGGCCTGGAAGCCCAGTGTAGCAAGCGTGAATGAAACGTTCTGGTCGTCGTTCACGAAGAAAGTTCGGTTCGATAGGCTTAGCTGGGGAGCACGCGGACTTGACGGGGCTAGAACCGCTTGTGAGGTGACCCGCTGAGTGATATTCATCCAAGTTGACGAGAACCGCTGACGCGAAGAGCTCGCCGTTGTGACGTTCACGCGACCCAGAATTGTGCCACCGTACCCGGTTCGCGACAGGCGCTGCACCGCGAGAGCGAATTGCTCGAGCGGTTTCGTTAGCCGGTACTGCGTGTATCTGCGTCCCGTGGAGTTGTGAACAATCGACCACAAGAGAGATGTGGCGTTGATCATCACGGACGAAGCAGCATGGGATTGGGGCATCACAAGCTCGAACATCAGGTCTCCAGGGTTGGCGTTACCCGCGCCTGTCGTGGTGATTTGCCGCTGAGAGGCGCGGACGTACGTCGAAACCCGACTACTTGAGACCAGGAACCTCTGGTCATTCACAACTGACAGCAAAGCTGGTGCTACGTCTGCAGCACGTTGTTCGCCTTGGATAATCAGCGATACGTCCATTACAGCAATGCCATCCCCGACGCCAAGGTAGGCACTGCGGTTCGATGCGAACTGGAACGACACGGTCGAAACGACGAAGTAGAGAGGCACATACCCGACAAGAGCGTCAGCAGGCCGAAGGGAGATGCGGTGGCGTAGCCGGTACGGGACTCCGTAGACCGCCATCCCCGTTGAACCGCTAAAGTTCGTTTGGACCTGCGGCAGACGCGTGACTCCAGCATAGACATCCGAGATGCTCCGTTGGTTCGGCGTAAACAAATAGAGATAATCACGTGTCTCGAGCTCTTGCGCGGTGTCTTGTCGCTCAAATGGCACACGAACAAATGTGTTGAGACTCGTTCGAAGGAGCTGCGTCGCTCGCACTTCAGGATCAAGGGGAACCACGATCGCTGTCGCGATACCACTCGGAGCCACCTTTTGCTCGCCCGTTTCAAGTTCTGTCGTTGTCACGTCGACGGTCACCGCGAAAACCCCCACGAACTCAGCTCGGGGTGTAACCTGCAGTGCCACCATGAAACGATACGAGTTGCTTGAGAAGCGGTAGATCGCGTGCACGCCGGTAGGAAGCGGGGCAACCGTAGGGACCAGCAATACACCCATGTCGCCATCTCGGATCTCCAGTACCGCAGACGTATTCACGCGAACCTCAACGTCAAGTACCTCTGAACCATCCTGATCGACAGTGAAGGCATCGATCCGAATCATTGTTGCCTTGAGCGGTTTCGTCACGAGCGACGTCGGCGTCACGGAAACGGACGGGATGTGTGCAATCGGAGTCACGGTCGCAGCAAAATCGATCGTCAACACTGGGCTAGCCAACGGCTGAAGTTCCACAAAGTTGATACGACTGCTTGATAGCGCAGCCAACGTCGACGGTGGAACTTGGGCTGTTTCCACCGAGAATGCGTAAACCTGCCAGGAGACCGTGCCGCTGAAGCCGACACGCGGTCGCATGCTCAGTGATCCAACGAGATCTAGCGCTTTCGTGTCCGTGACAACAAGCGTGAAGACCCCCGCGTCCGACGTATTCCACATGCGAAGTGTCGGTGACGACACAGCGGCGGTTTGCGGAGCCCAAGTGATCTGCTCTATCCCGCTGGTAAGCAGATCGGGTACTGTGACTTGCAGAATGAGAAGTTCCGAGCCGTCACGGTCTACGAGAGACGCGGCAATAACACTTGATCGTATCCACTCGTCTTCGACCCCCTGAAAAGCATTCGTTGGGGTCGTAAGTACCGGAGGTGTCGCGACAGGCAGTATCGTGACGTCCACTAGGACAGCGAACGTCAATGTTGCGATATCGCTCGGAGTTGATGGGTTAACATCCACTGCCTCGGCAATGACTTGACACTGGACCGTCCCCGACGCGTACAGCCGAGACTTGAGTACTACAGTGATGTCGCTACTTTGTTGCGATGACGCAGTGAGTTCCGACAGGCTCATATTGATGACTGAACCCAGAGTCGGAGAAACCACTTGCCCTGTTTCAAGAATCTCCACACGCTCGATCAAGCTTGAAGAGCCCTCGTTCTCGCACACGAACCTCACAGCGACATGCTCCGATCCGTCGGTATCCAGTAGTGTCATGTTAGACACTGCGAATGTTACAGCGCTGTTCTCTTCGGCATTCAGTGGCATTTGCTCCGAAGTCGAGACTACCAAGCTCGGCGGTTCTGCGCGTGGGCGGACCATCAACTGGACTGAGCGGTCCACCCCAACGAGAGACTTCCGTTCGCGGTAGCTTCGGCACCCCAACACATCATGCATCGATCTAGCAATGAGTACACACTCACTCTCAAAGAACTGGCTAGAAAGGTCGGTCGTGAACGCGAAGACCGCGATTGTAATGTTGAACTGACCGGAAATGCGCTGATTCGGGATCAACGCAGTCGGAAACACGGAGACCCCAATCTCGGGCGTAGGCTGAGTCGTCGGGGATACACAAGACGCAGTGGTGTTCGTGCTGTCCGTACGGCAAGACCAAGATCCACTTAGTGTATCGGCCGAGACGAGGCTGGAGACTAAACTGGTGGGGTAAAACACCATAGCCTTGTGGAACTGCAGAGACGTCGACAACACCGGTGTTGTCGTGGTCTCAAGCAGAATCAGATCATTCTCCATCACAATCTCATCTGACGCGCGGATATCAACGACAGGAGGAAGTGCTCTTGGCATCGGTTCAATCGCGAATGTCACGGTTTGCGCCGTTGTGTTCTTCGGTATCGTGGCTGAGGCCTTTTCCACAGATGTGGCGATCACCTCCACCGCAAACTGACCGTTAAAGTCGTCTTGGGGTGTCAGGGTCAAACTCTGATTGGCGAACAAGCTTTTGCCCAATGCCCTCGAAAGAATCACGATGGTCGCCCTCGAGCTCGGATCGAACGCAGCTGTCGAGTTCACACTTGTTGATGCAGCTTTCCAAACAACTACGCCATTCAGCGTTATCACCTTCACAGCAGCGATAGGTACCTCCAATGCGACTTCAACACTCTCGGAGCCGTCCATGTCGGGGGTGTATAAACTGTCGATATTGAAGGTGACATCGCGTTCTTCTACCCCGCGCACCGCACTCTCGGTCAACACTACCACAGGTGTATTGGCAGAAGGGTAGACCTTGAGTGGGTAGTGTTGCTCGAACGTAGTCTTGCTCATAGACGCGATGCCTTTGTGAATCATTTGCATCCTTGCGAAAGTTCGTACGCGCAGCGGAACTTGCTGAGCTACGAATCGTCTCGGAGTGATCACGACGAACTGAGATCGAATGTCTGCCGCGCCTGATCGCGGTTCCCACCGCCAAGACGCGTAAGTTTCGTTGAGCTCGCTGACCAAGATCGACGGTACTTCGACAAAGTTTCGATCTGTGACACGGTCAATTGTTCCTGCAGGTGCAAGCAGCTCGATCACAACTAGATCCGCGAGAGTGCTCGCGAGCCCTAGCTCGGAGAGTGATATGCTCAGCTCCGCATCGTCCGATAGCTCAAAACTGATCGAGCGATTTTGGACGTGCTCTTGAAGCACTGGCTGCGTCGGGACTGCTTGTATGATGCCAGCATAGTCATTATGGCTCTCCAACGCCGTTTGTAGTGCCACATCCCACACATTGAGGTTCAACCGCGTCACAAAGTGGTTAGCCACTGTTCGACGAAGCTCAACCAGGAACCAGACACTTGAAGACACCATGCTGGAGTCGGCATGCAGCACCGTACATTTGCCAGTGTCAAGCCCACACTCCTCCAGTTGGAGCTGAGCTCCAACATTAGACCGGACCCATTGGATCGGTGACCGAGGTTGCCACAGAAGTTCCGTTGAGATGCGGCCAGCTGGCGGGCCGTTATTGGCTCTGATCGCTTCGCTGGTATCCACTTGGATCATTGCGATTGCACTTGCTCCCGTAATCGAACTCGAGTCGGTCACCATCTTCGCAACTGCGTTGGCCATAACGTCGACAGGAGGAGAAGGGTGGACGACTAGCGATACGGTCTCCATTGTGACACCATCGAAGTCGAGCTTGAGCTGCTGTAGCTTTCCCATGCTTGCACCGTCCAGGCGAACCGTCGAAACAATGAGATGGAAAGTCGCAAAGCCCGCGGGTGCATCGGCTCGCAAATGGACCACGATCGATCGCCGCTGAGCGTACGGGATGATGTACGAGTACGCCATCCCCATCACGGCTCCGGTTGATGTAGCATCCGATCCAAGCGGTTCGACTTGTCGAAGACCAGCGAAGACGCGGCTGATCATCTTCGAGCCACACTCGAAGTGTAAGACAATTGAGTCTCGCGTCGCGACTTCTTGAGAAAGATCGAGGCGCTCGAACGGCACTCGAAAGCCCTCACCTACGTGTACGTGTCGAAGCAGCATCGGTCGCACCGAAGGTTGGGCAGGTATGACGAGTGTCGAGACGACCGTTTCGGTGGCCAATCGTTCCATTGTCTCGTATTCCGTTGTCGTCGCGACGATATGGACGTTGAAGACGCCAAGGAAGTCGTCTCTGGGGACGATCAACACTGACCGCATAAGCTGGAATACAGACTCGACGCCCTCAGATGGCGCAAACGCATATTCCAACTCCCCGTCGTCTCCGGTCATCGGCACCAACACATGACCTGGATCTGTGGCTGAGCGCAGCTCTAGCACGGCACTGCCATTGACGCGTACCGATATCTCCACGTGTTCTGATCCATCAACGTCGTCCGACCACGCTTCAATCGTGAGCTGAGCCCCCAAGAGCGGCGACGTAACGAGTGAGTCCGGAGACGTGGAAATGTGAGCGCGATGGACGATTGGAGCGACAGTTAACACCGTCCTTTGGGAAGTCGAAGCAGCAACCAGTTGGCCCATTCCACCTATTACACTGCCGCTCGCGTTGAGGTTGTCTCCCAATGTCATGTTTGCAATGACCCAGACAGCGTCAACATCGTTTCCCCACACTTCAATCGCTCCGTGCTCCACCGAGAACGACGTCATATGCCACGAAATGCGACCGCTAAATCCAATTCGCGGTTTGACTTTGAGTGTCCCCACAAGATCTTGCCCGCTCACGCCAGCAACAATTACAGCAGCCGCTTGGGATTCGAACCACTGCAGCTTCTCCTTCGAGCCTTCCGAGCGTGGCATCCACTCAACAACATCAACGACGTGGCGCACGTGTGCGTGTTCAGTGTCGTCAAACTGAATCACGATGAACAGCGTCTCAGAGCCGTCACGATCAACTAGCAATGCGCCAACTTGGTCGGTCACGAGCTCGTCGTCTTCTAAGATCGAGAACTGGCTGCTAGAATCAAGTAGGTTAGCGGGCGTCGCAACAGGAGACACGGAGGCCGAGAATGACACGGTTGTGTAATCTTCCACCTCCATGCGTGCCGTTCGATCCACTGCCCTCGTGAGAATGTTGCAATGAATGGGGCCTGAAAAATGCGCCGGTGGCCAGATAGTGACTGCCAGCGGGAACAAATCCGGGATCGTTGCCGCCGTGACCGTTTCCAGCTCGTATCGATTCAAGAAACTATCGGAGCTTCCTTCAATGGCTTGTCCGTGGCCATCCAACACGCGATCAATTCCTCCGACCTCGCACTCCAGTGCAACAAACAGCTCCTCCGAGCCGTCCAGATCACTCAACAAGAAGCCTTCGAGAGCCACATCAATGTAGCTCCCTTCGCTCACCACCACATATGAAGGTATGACCGTAGGCGTCGGCGCGCGAGCACGAGGGTCGACGATAGCAGCCAGCAGGGTTTCCGTGCCAAGCAAGGACTTACGCTCGCGGAAGGTTCTACACGCCAGAACTTCGGTGAGGTTCGCCGCGGACTTGAAACAGGCGTTCTGCTCGCTGTCGAAGAAGCTGCTATCAATGTCTTGAGTGTATGCCAGCACCGACGCTACGACGGTGTACTCGCCAGCCATACCGGCAACCGGTTCCAAACGCAATGGTACCGCAAACACACCTTCCGATGCAGTGGTGGCATCGTTCACGGTATCTGGTATCGTCGAGTTGCAGATCACGTTTCCAGTTGCCGGGAGCGCTTGGCGGCATGTTGCCCGCTCACCGAAAATCTCGGCATGGTCCACGAACGCGCTGGGATACTCTACTATCAGTTGGTAACTGAGACCCGCGTGGATCGTACTCAAGGCCACACTGACATCGAACACGTCATCTTCGACGCCCATCAAGCTCGACGGCGATAACTCCACGACCGGAGCGATCGCGACTGGCATCGGGAGAACACGGACATTCACAGATTCTGAAGTTTCGCGTGAGGCACCAGAGGACAGCTCGAGGGATCGAACAGTTAAATCGATTGTGAAATCTCCGTGCTTGTCAGGTAGCGGCATGAACTCCAGTTCGTACGCATCAATTCGGAACACACCGTTGGGTGCGCCCACGATGCGGTATTCTGTGTGCGACGAATTCCATAGAGCTGTTGGCTCCCAAAAGGTCTTTGCGTTGGCTTGTGTCAGACTTCTCAGCTCCACCAGCGACGAATCGACGACCACAAATACTTCGATGACCTCAGATCCGTCCTCGTCTGGAGTCGAAGCTTCCAGAATGGAAACTCCAAATGCTCGCTCTTCAACTGCCGTGACCACGCTTGTGTTCACGATCAGAGTGGGCTTGTTCGCCGTTGGCTGCACTGCGACGTCGAACACGACCGTGTCAGTGGACTCTGACGTGGCTAAAATATGTTCTTGAGTCTGATGGAGTCGAGAGAGGATATCAAGTCTCATTTCAAACTGCTGCGAAAGGAAACGACGTGGGATCACTCGCAACAGCTCGATCATCACGAGATCCGCTGACCCAACCTCTGTTCGATCGAAGACTGTCCCCGCATACCCCACAACCTCGCCAGACACCTTGTCCCGTATCGTTTCAATCTCGAGGTCTCCATCTCCCACCACCACACGGTCGACCACAGCCTCCCCCATGAACGCCAGCCGCACCTTGGACACGTCCGCGAGTGCGCTTGACGCGATCACATCCGGCACGAGTCGTAGCTTGATCTCAACGTCATCGTCGATGATGAGCGAGTGGTTCAGCTCAGGACCAACGATCGACTTCGCCTCGACCACAGACTCACGACGAACATTCACGTACTGGGTGGTTGTTTTCTGGCAAGCTCCGTCAGATGCTGTGATTCGAAGTTGCGCTGCGAGAGGTCCAAAGTCCCCAGTCGATCTCTTGAACAGAAGTTCAAGCGGTAGATCATGCGAGGAGAACAGTGCAAACTCTCGATCTTCGATACTCTCGGTTGCGAAGATGGTCAGCTCACGTGAGCTCTCTGTAGCAGTGAGACGAGTCGCTTTCGGAACGAGAGCACGCGTCACAATGGCACAAGGAGTGTGCGTCCACTCATGGGCGACCGTCAGGAGCGCCGCATCACCTCCCAGTCCGATCTCCGAGTCCCACATCACGCTCACATCCGGAACAAAGACGGTCGGGCGCACAAGAATACCTACGGCGTTGGCGGCGATGCCGTCGCTTTCGGCCGTGTACGCGCTCTGTTGCGACGACGAAACAACAAACTGAACCGTTGACGCAACGAAGTACACGCGAAAGTATCCGATGAAATGCTCGCTTGTACGAAGACTGATGGCGTGACGCTTTGCATATGGAATTGGGTAAACCTGCGTTGGCCCGAGATCCATAAACTTCAATGGGCTCACGCGCACGATACCCGCGTAGACATCGGACACAATCGATGCGTCCGATTCTACGTAAAGCAGTAGATGATCGCGCGATGCAACTTCCTGGTCGACGTCGACACGAGCGAAAGGAAGTGGAACGAACTCGTTTTCGCGCGCCACTACGAGTGATCTCGGAGATACAACCGGGTCGGCTGGCACCACCAAGACGCTGGCCAAGGCTGTTTGGGTTCGCGTTTCACCAGTCTCCAGTTCTACATTCGTGATGTCAAACTGGATGGCAAAGATACCGACAAAGTCGGCTGTTGGGACAACGTACACTCTGGTGGCAATTCTGGACGGTGTGGCACTGCCAGAGACCACATATCGAGTCTCTCTTGCTGGCGCTGTGTCTTCAACTTGAATCACCTGGTAACCATCGCCCCCTTCAGCGTCAATCGACAGTACTGCGGACGCATTCACCACGAGCGATAAGCTGAGCATCTCGCTGCCGTCCGTATCTGGTGTCCAGACGATAATGTCGATCGGTACAGCTCGGAGGGGCTTTGTGATCATTGACGAAGGGGTGATGTCAACAACTGGTTCGTGGCAAATAGAGACGAGCGTCGACTTCATCGACACACTGGAAGCGTTTGCGAGCCGCATATTCTCTCTCAGCCAAGCAAACTGCACGGCCGTAGTGTCCAGCTCGGTCCCGTTGAATTCTGTCGGTAAGAATTCGCGCTCGATAGATGCTACCGTAAGCGTCCACTCGAGAGCACCACTGAAACCCACAGCAGGAGCGATCTCGAGCGAACCCACGAGATCAACGCTGTCCAGGCCGCCAGAAAGCACCCAGAAAGACCCATACGTATCCAGAATTCTTCTCTCACCGAGCACGATGCTACCTGCGTATGGATCGCTGGTGTTCACTGTCAAACTCGCCGGAGACCAATGAATCTCCTCCACCCGGTCCCCCATATTCGCAAAGTCGATAATCAGCCAGATCATTTCTGACCCATCACGGTCGAATAGTGAAGCTGAGATATCTGGAACGAACACTGGTTTGTCTTCTGTACCCGTCAGTTCTTCCACGGGCGCAGTCAGGAGCACCCCTGATGACTCAGCTGCAACGTAAACTGACATACCGATCTCTTTGCTGACTGTATCGGTAGGGAGCCCATCCACTTCGTCGACGGCAGTCGCGACAACGTGGCACTCAATGTCGCCCGAGAAGAATGGGGTGGGGTGCAAAATGATTGTTGTCTCGCCTTGAGCAGGATATGTACTCGACAAAGAGGCGATCAAGAACCGACCAACGTCAAGCGAGGATGGCGTAGAGTTGCCAGGCGCTAAAGCTAGCGGATCCCATTCGATGGGGAAAGGCTGAACCAGCCGAGTTCCATCGACCCAGGCATCAATGTAATCGATCCTCTTCCCGGCACTTTCACACAAGATCTCGACAAGAGCTCGCTCAGAGCCATCGCGATCGAGCAAACTCAATCTGTCGATCACAAACTCGACTGGGTTGTTCTCTTTTGTCTCGAGGCTGCTTGCAGACAACTCGAAATCTGGCGCTTCGGCGTGTGGGCTGATGGTTAGCTCAGCCTCAGTCGCGATCACTGCGATGGATTTCCCGTAGGATGCTGACACACATGTATCCCAGCTATCAAGTTCCACGACTGAGCCCGCACTGAAGCACGGAGACTCTAGGAATGCCGGAGTTGGGATGTCGCTCGTCAACGCAGCCACGCTCATGTTGACAAGTGCGCGGCCGGCTATTCTCGAGATAAACTCCACAGTGAAGTTCACACCGAAGCTCCAACTCCCGTTGGTCTCCACCGCGAACAGTACGAGGATGCTGGTGTTGAACTCAAACTGGGCACCCTTTGTCACGTATGGCGGACTGTCTCGAGGTGTGATCTGGTGAAGCATTGATGTCGGGAATGTTGCTATGATGACGTAGCTCAGTGTGGGTTGGGTCCTGTCGATAACCAGAGACAGTTCGGCTACCGAGTCTTCAACATAGCTAGAGTAGCTCGGGTGAAGCTGCATGCCTGGTGCGAGTGCCGTCTCTCTGAACTCGAGTGCAATCTGTACGTATGTGCTGTTTGAGCTCTTGAACGCATTGCTCACCGCACGAATCTGAGCGACTGAGTGTCGAGTATACGTGCGTCGCTCGCTGACGTAGAATGCGAGCTCCGACGTGGTCGACAGTGGGTGGAACACCCGATACAAACCATCTTCAGTGTGACTCGAATCGGGCTCGTTATTGTCCAGAGAGACGTTGGGCATCAAAAGAGCGACACCGCTGCTGACGGCCAACTTCACCTCGAGCACAGTAGTCGCTTCTGTGTCAATCAGATCCTCCTCGTGCAGGCGTAACGCTGATATCGACACGTGAGCAACTTCGTCCTCGTAGACGGAGACGGTGCCCGCTTGGATAGCAATGAGCGGTGCCCGGGCATGATGCCAACGAGCGAGTACGACGTTGTCGACGACGGATTGTGATCGAATGACCATCCACGTATTCTGATTCCCGATCACAGGGCCATTCAACGGTGGGAGACCCAGCGAGTCCTCGCGCCATCTGCTCACTGCTCCTTCGAACGATGTTGTGCGAAGGGTCATCGCGCTATCGCCTTGATAGTCGACAACGGACTTCACCGTGACGTTTACAGCCAGGTCCGCAGATTCCTCGATGAGGCGAGAGATCACGTCGCCGCCGGTGGCAGTGATTGTGGATCGGGCCCATGCGACATCCACTTCACGGATAACACTTGGGGGCTCGAAGAGCAAGTTAAGCATCGCGACCTCAGCAGGAGGCGATAACATAATGCTGGGCTCGCTTGGCCGAGCATCCACGAAAAGAAGCTGGTTGAAGCCAAGATGGCTCATGCCGTCGAGATCTACAGAAAGCGCGGGAGCCTCTGTCGACGCCAAGATCGCCATATGAACCGTGAACGACCCATACGCATCAGCCTCCTCCGGTTGGCGTGAGGCTGCGAACGCGAGAATCGTAAGCTCCGCCTCACCCGTTCGGCCCTCACGAATGTTGACCTGAACCAATGCTGACTTGCTGAGTACGACAGATGAGCCTGGAATGATCGGTGCGGCTGAGTGCTTTAGCAGGTATCTGTCCGTGTCGTTTGAGGCGACCATCACACTTGATATCGCGAACGTCTTCCAGGCAAACTTGCAATTGACGAACTCCACACCTGCCAAGCGCAGGTCTCCGTTCTTGCCCCGTGTGCGCAACGAGTCGAGAATCACACTCATGTTGACGGTCACTGTGGTCGCCTCGTCTGTACTGTACCATAAGTCAACAGGCGGTAGAACTTCTGTGATTTGACGGCGCGACGCCCATGTGAGTTGGAACTCTGCGTCAGTTCGGGCACTCGGAACAGCTTTGTCGCTTTCATTCACGAAAAACTGCTCAGACGATGTCACCTGAATTGACACCGTGATGGTGAAACTGCTACCTGAAGGAGATCGCGGGATGAACAACAGCGTCGAATTGCGGAGCTCACTCACGGTGCTCTCATTCCCGGTGATCTCGGTGAGAGGTAGGCTCAGTATCCCTGATGACTGGTCCATCCTGAGTCGGTCGTCATTCAAAAGCACATCAACGAGTCCGTCACCGTCTGAGTGGATCACAAGTTGAGCACTGAGAGTCTCGCTTCCGTCGTTGTCGACTGGTGCGATCGTCCTGATAAAAAGCGCAGCCGCGCTGAAAGCATCTCGTGCCATGCCACCAACAGCCTCGACTTCTAGAACAGGAGGCGTCGCGACCGGTACAATGAAAACATCCATGGTGACTTCGACCGTGACGTTCTGCAGCGCGTCAAATCGCGAGACCGAGTCGCCGAGCGTTACTGCACGGCTATCCCCGAGCCCACCAAGCACAACTTTCAAGACAACGCTTGCAAATCCTGAAAAATGCGTTTGATCAACTGCTGCGATGGAGAGTACACTTGGGTCCGTCTTGAGGATATGGAATGCGGTCGGAGACGACGATATCATGAGTATGAATTGACGCGAGTAGCGAGCATCCACAAACACCGAGCTCACCAGTGCGTCGATCGCGTCTGTCGGGACTGTGATGTTTGCTCCCTCCATTCTTTCTCCAAGAGACAAGAACTGTGGCACAAGCACTTTCTCCTTGGGTCGCCAATACAAAACAATCCCAACCTCGACAATCACAGATGAAGTCGCACTTTCGAAGCGGTACACTTGAGTCAACCGAACGGCGCCGGAAAAACCTGCGACAGCACTGACTTCAAAATGAGCCACTTCCTCGCTGCCTTGAAGTATTTCCTTCGTTAGAGTGCAGCAGATGCTTGAATCGTTCGTAAGGGCAGCTGAGGCATTCTGATACATGATCTGGCTGATATTCGATCGCCATCCCTGAAGTTCTGACCCGATGGACCAAACCGTCGAATCTAATCGGACACTACGTGCGCCAATTCCGGCAACATCCAAGGGCAAGGCAATCTCACGACCTTCCTCGGCCTCGAAAATCACTCCCGACGTCACTGAATCTTCAAAGAGACATCTCGGATCAAAAACGCTGAACACCTTCTGCGCCACGCGAACCTTCACCGACAGCAACGAACGAGGGTCCACCAACGTCACGTTCGTCCACACCACCATCGTCTGAGCCACATCCGGTTGCTGCACCAAC
>JAMFLL010001007.1:0-21566 GCA_027475725.1 Pythium rhizo-oryzae | reverse complement strand
CGCCGCCGTCCGTGAAGTAGGACGTGAACGCGACCTGCGAGACGAACCGGTCCAGGCGGCCGCGCAGCCGCGGCGCCGCGACCAGCAGCGCGCACACGATCGGGATGAGGATGTCGGCGTTGGACGCGGTCTGGTGGAGCTTGTCGGCGAAGCAGCAGACCGCGCGGAACGCGCTGCACAGCAGCTCGAGCTTGCGCAGCGGCGACTTGGCGCGGTCCAGCATCTCCAAGAGCGTGCTCTCGGCGTCGGCAAGGTCGCGGTCCAATGCGAACGCCGCCGCTGGTGGTGGCGTGACATCGCTGACATTAACGTCAGTTGGGACACTTGGCTGCGAGCCGAGGTGCTGGAGCAGTAGTGCGAGCTGCTGCTGACCGTCGGGCTGCCGCCGGATGTCGTCGAGACTCGCCGCGAACGCCGTGTTCTCGTCCGCGAACAGCTCGTCGAGCGCGGCCATGACGGGCTTGTAGATGTCGTCGAAGATGACACGCTCGATCGCCTGCGAGCAGCTCACGATCGCGGCGTCCGTGCTGGAAAGGCTAGGGTAGCTTTGTAATGTCGCGCCGACAAGGTGTGCGACGTACATGCGCGCGTCCTGGAGCGTCTCCTTGCACTTCTCGGTGCGTTTCTTCGTGCTGGTACTGCTGCTCGACCCGAACCGCTCCAGGCGACGCGTGTGACGCTCAGTAAAAGCCTTGGCCAGCTCCGCATTCACGCAGCTGAGAAAGTCGTTCGAGGTCGATAGGATACCAAACAAGAGCGCGTAGATCTCGTCGTTGGTGGGCGCGAAATGTGACGCTGGCTGCAGCTGATCCACGTCACTGGTCGTGTGTCGCGGGAGCTGGAAACGTCGCAGCAACTCGGCGTCTTTCTGGAAGACCTCATCCGAGATCGGCACATCTTTGAACTCCTGCTTGACCTTCCAGCAGATCTCCATCGCCCACGTACCCAACTTCATCTCTTCCTGGAGACGCTTCAGCTCGTTCTTTTTCTTGATCTGACGCGACGCCGTAGCGGCTGCGGTTGCTGCCGTGAAACCGATACCCGCCACCATGCCCTCGACGCTCACGCCGGCGACGAGCATGTTGAGTCCTGCGATCACCCCGGCGGCAGGACCGAGCGCCAAGGCACCAATCACACCACCCGCAGCGAGGAAAGGAGCAGCGCGCTTCATTACTGTCGCTGCCGTGGTCTTAGTAGATCTGCGCGGGGTCTCGCTTCCCCGGTCATTGTTGTGTCGATCTTCTGATAGAGCGTCGACCAGCGATCCGATCGTCACGTTGCCGGACGAGTATTTGCGTCTGATCGTGGTCACACGCTTGATCACAGGGTCCTCCGTGAATGCCGGGAACAGTTCCGGCACCGGTGGAGCTATCGTCTTGTTCGTACTATTCGCGAGCGTCTTGGTCTGCGGGCAGCGCAGCATGAGATCGGGCGCGTGACCGCGGCACTTGCGGTGCGCGTGGCACGCCGAGAGGCACGTGCGGTGGACAAAGTTGCCGCAGTCCATGCACTGGCAGATGGCCTCGGGCTCCCCCGCTCGGGGCTGCGTCGTGCCCCATGACGGTCTCCGCACCGACAGCGACGGCCGCACCACGCTCTCGGTTTTCACCGGCGCCAGTCCAGGTGAGGAGGCGGACGGGAAGAGACACGGCGGGCTCGAGGCCTCGCGTCGCAGCTTCTCCTCGGGCACGCCGCGGCGCCTGGCAGTCACGGTGGGCTTGCCCACTGAGAGCACGCGCTGGCGGCACACGAGGCAGTCGCGGAAGAAGAGCCGCCCGTGCTGCACGGCGCTGAGCTCCGCGAGCGGCACGCGGTGGAAGCTGTGGCCGTGTTGCGGGTCATAGAAGCGCCCCGGGGACTCCTGCAGGAAGAGGCTGACGCGCAGGGCGCTGTTAGGTACGCATCCGGTGCGTGCGGGGGTCTGGAGAGACAGAGAGAGCGCGCGTTTACCTGAGGTTGCCGCCATCGAGCGTCATGGTCCCGTAGGAGCTCTTCGTGCCGGACAGGCAGCTTAAGACAAGGGCACCAAGAGGTCTTCTAATCGAATTATATCTTTATATCCAATCCGATATCTCTAAATGTCTTTGTTTTGTTCAATCATCTACTCCCTGACAAAGAACCTGTATCTATCGATATTTCTCGCCCTCGGATCTGCGCTGTGAAAAGGAAAGAGTCAAGGAAACACCTCTGTAAACACATCGTTTGACAGTGCCATTCCCAATAAACCGGGCATCTTTCGATCTGGGGATCCTGGGATCCGCTTGCGCCCACGAGCGTCGCCGATGCGACCCTCCAGCTCCCCAGTCCACACAAACTAGATGACCAGGAGACCTGGGCGGGCGGGGCACGCCAGCTTAGGTCTCACCAGTTGGATCCCTCTCAGGCGTCCGGGGTGTCTCTCCGTTTCTTGCCAAACCTGGTCATCGTCTCCCCTTCTCTTGCGCTTCAGAATGTACACACGCAGAAGCCGACCTACTGGGCGAACGGCTCCGTCCGACGGATTGGAGAGCGGGCGGCACTCTTCGTTGCCCGATCTCCGATTCAGTTTACCAGGGGGCTCCTTGGAGTGCCAGGACGGTGGACCTTGTGGCACGCCCTCGGCCACTGGATGTATTGCGTCGTAGTCCATTGAGGCGCGATGTCTGGGAAGACCCCCCGAGCCACGGGAGTCAAAGTCTCCCCAATGGTGGTGGTTGCGCAACCTCCGACCACCAAGACCACGACCACCAGACAGCTTCGTGGTGGTACAAACTATCATAGCCATGGGCATGATGAGTACTGTGAGCCCTCTCGATTTCCGTTGTCGTTGATCTCGCAACGGGTCGTGTCTGCATCGCGGTGTAGCGCCAGTCGAGTCGAGTGGTAGTGAACACGAATCACGGCGAAACAAGCAGAGCCTGAAACGCACGGGAAAACGTGTGTGGCTCGCTCGCTCGAGTTCTGTTTCGTTCCAGAAGTGAGGTGACTATCATGGGAGACGTCCTGGCCTGACTCATAACTCTCCGCTCTGGCGGTGCGCGCCACCCGTCCGCGAACCCGTCAGCCTCCCCGTTCTTACACGGCTCGAGATGTACCCAGCGTTGGTCACAGCACCCGGCCGCCCCGACCGGAAACCATGTTTACCAGTCTGACCAGCACTCCCAGTCCAGCATGTGCCGAGTGTACGGAGAACGGAGAGGGTCCGCACAGGTCGTCACGCGGCGTAGCACGGCGCAGTCCCATTTTACATCGCCAGCAAACCAAATCGCACCACACGCGTCACGATGGCCGCCGGGCTGAACCGCGGCGTGTGGTCCCCGGACGAGCACGACCGCTTCCTCGAGGCCATCGAGTTCCACCCGCACGGCCCGTGGAGCGAGATCGCTGCGATGGTCGGCACGCGGAACGCGCGGCAAGTGCAAACGCACGCGCAAAAGTACTACGACAAGATCGCGCGACGGCTGCGTGGACTCCAGCGCGACAGGAACGCGCTCAATGGCCGCGAGCACCGCATCGAGGCCTCCATCATCAAGCTGGTCTCGACCAAGTCGCCCGAGCTGGACGCCGTGCGTGCGCGCGTATCTCAAGTGTCAAGACGACCAAGGGGCTCCCACACCAAGACCAACGCTAGAAACCAGACACCGGCGCCGCCGTGTCTTGAGCGACTCCACGCTCTCCCTCGCCACGCCGCTGCAGCAGAAACAAGCATAACCAGCTCGACGGAGGAGCACAAAGAGAGCGCTCAGAAGTCCGATGCGCCGGTCAGCGTGGACTCTGCTGCGCTGCCGCCGCTCGACCAGGCGTTAGACTTCCTGATCGCGAACCTGAACGACGATAGCGACGCCCACGCTCACGGTGACGAGGTGGCTCTTCATGCCTCAGCGTGGAGGACGACTGTAGGGTCTCACGCAATTCGTGGGTTCAACGCACACGACGCCAAAGTATAATAGCTTAGCTTCAAGGCCCAGCGGGGAATCCAGCAATCGCTGCAGTACTGTACGTAGTATCTCTGCATCTCTCTCCTGGATCCAATGCGTGCAGACCTCCTCCGACGTCGAGCCGTTGGCCGCGATTGGCGCGGCTTCTCGCCACGCCACGCGAACCTTCGCCGCCATCTCCAGCGCTGTGATTCGCGTGGTGACGGAGCCCATGGAGCCACAAATATTTTGGGTGAACATTTACCCATTCCAGCCATTCCAGCCTGGCCGGTGGCGCGCTGTCATATCTGAGACCGTGGGTCAGATGGACGTCGTCCCGTCCAATGCCAAGGCGGCGGACAACGGCGCACCAACACTCTCAGCTGCCAGCGCTCTCGTGCGGAAGGCACTCGGAGAGTTTCGGCATGTCGCGCGTTCCGCACCTTCGGGGGTTGAACCCACCGTAGGCGAGGAAGGCCGCTAATGACCCATTCGTGGGTGATCCGGCGCGGCCGGGACCACAACTCAGATTGGGTACAAATCTGCTGCTGTGGACCCGGTTCACTCATGGTGAGCCCAGATTCGCTTTCGACGGGTCGCCCACACCTACGCTCGCCACGTGGACATGGCGCCCTACAGCCGCGGGCTCTGGCAGGAGGACGAGCACCAGCGCTTCCTCGAGGCGCTCAAGCGGTACCCGCGCGGCCCGTGGGCCGACATCGCGCACTACGTGGGCACGCGCTCGCCGCGCCAGGTGCAGACCCACGCGCAAAAGTACTACGAGAAGATCGAGCGCCACGTGCGCGGGCTCCAGCGCGACCGACGCGGCGGCGTGCGCGTCGCGCCGACCAGCGAGCGCGCGCTGAGCCGCGCGGCCAGCAGTGGCGGGCTCACGCGCGAGCACGAGATCGACCAGGAGATCCTCGAGGCGTGCAGCCGCGCGCTGGAGCTCGGCGAGCGGCTGCCGACGCCCGCAAGGCCGCGCAAGGCCGACCGCAGCGCGCACACTGCGCGGTCCGACGGCGACAGTCCCGAGCGGCGCGCACCACACGCGCAAACAGCGCGGCGAGAAGCAGACGAGGGGGATGAGGACGCCGTGCGGCGTGGGCAGGGAGATCGAGAAGAACTGGAGCGAGAAGAGGAGGAGGAGGCTGGGGAAGAAGAAGAAGAGGAGGAGGAGGAAGAGGAGACCGCGGACAACTTGCTGCCGCTGGACAAATCGCTGGATTTCCTGATCGAGCTGCTGGCGGGCCTGGACGACCACCATTCGGGTGCGTTCACACACTGGGCAGCGTCCGGCGGGAACGCCGCCGCCCTGGAGGTCCAGAGCGCCGCGCGCTACGCGTGATGCCGAATCACCAAAGCCGCCACCCATGTGAGTAAACCGCAAAGAAAATACTGGGTGCGCTAATGAATCATGAAGGCCAAATTGAGAGATCCCACGCGTTTTCGAAAAAGAATAAAAACAGAAGAAACAACTCAATGCAGCCTCGTGGGAGGCGAACGCTTGCTGTTCAGGCGGCAGAAGCCCGCGATAATGCAGCCATGATACGGGATGAACCGTGTTCGCGGTGCTTTGTGGCCAGCCACGGCCACTGCCAGTCCCTCGTTGTGTTTGGTGAAACTCAGTTGAGCGTGTTGGTTGAAAATTTCGAGCGCGGGCCAAGCGGGTTCGTGGGTGCGGTTCGTGTGCTGCTTTGTGCGTTGCAGGTGCCGCTGATCATTTACAGAAACCCAAGAAGCGCCACAGGGTGCCGAACATTCTTTCGCGGCCGCACCGTTGCGTCGCGAAGACGAGACCGTCTAGAATCCCTGAGCCACCATTGTACGGGTACCGTACTTACGGTACGCGTAGGGTGCTAGGATGCGGCTCTCTTTGGAAATGCGCTGGGTGCGCCGTCATTTTCCGCCAGCGTGGGTCCAGCGATGCCATGCCGGTGGGCTCCTGGATTGTGCCGCGCGAGGCGGCGGGCGGCGAGAGGGCCAGCGCAGCGTGGTGTGATACATGAGCTGTCCAGCAACCGTGAGGTGCAATCCTGTTTGGGGGGCATGTCTCTCGTCCTGTCCCATCCACATTTGCTGTGGGTGCTGGGAGGTTAGATTTGGTGGTTTGTGTTCACCCTCGTGCCGTTGGAAGGCAAACCCCACAAAGTAGCGAAGAGATCTCACCGTAGTGGCTGCAGTAAGCGAATGAGATCCTCGAAGGCCACAGGAATGCGGATCTGGGCAGTGGCTTCGGTGGTTTTTGGACGAAGAGCGAAAGGAGGAAAAGACTCACGGAGCGCGCGTCTTCGCTCCTCACTGGACTCGAAATCAGAGATGCAGGAAGCAAGACGCTTGATGATCCGCCGCTGGCGAGGTTTCCAAGTGGGTTGCACGCTTCGTCGTCCACTCTGGCGTCACCCGGCCACTGCACCTACTATGCGAACCCACCAATCTTACTTCAGTACCTCTCCATTTTATCTGGAACCCGTAATACACCAGGTGGGTTCGGTCTCACAAGTGTGAGATACTGGTTTACGAGTATCTCACCTTGTTTGTGTCCAGTTTATGGGCAGGTGGGCGCCGTGGCTTCACCTGCGTTCGCGCTCGCGCCTGTGCGCTGTGATCCTCTCTTTGGGTGCAAGCGTTGGGAGCGAAAGAGCGACGGAGCGACCGAGCCGCTGCCAACCAAGGTGGGGAAATCGAAATGGTTCGTTCTTTGGATTTCCTTGACTTGTTCGCGTGGCTTCAACACTGCAGCAGTGCCACCGTGAACCCAGCGTATCCGCTATTCATTCGTATCTTGCTTGCTCCAGGCGAACGACGACGGTCCAGTCGTGGCACCGGTGCGCGGGGCCCCTCCCACCCTTACCCACCCACTCAGTCTCCATTTCAGAACTTGCCGCGTCGACCGTCGGTCTCCATCGTCATATTCCCGTTTTAGTGATTCGCTAGTACACACACACCATGAAGCGCGGCGTCTGGTCCGAAGAAGAGCACGCGCGGTTCCTGCAGGCCATTCGGTACTACCCGGAGGGCCCGTGGTCCAAGATCGCCGGCTGCATCGGCACGCGCTCGGCGCGCCAGGTGCAGACCCACGCACAGCGCTACTATGAGAAGGTGCAGCGCCACGTGCGCGGCCTCCAGCGCGACCGCTCCAAGTCGACGCACAAGGAGCACCGCATCGACGAAGACATCCTGCGCCTACAGCACCTCCATCGCGTCGCCAAGTCATCGGGTAAGGGCACGCCCACGGCGGGTGCGTCCGACGGCTCGCAGACCGAGCAGGAGCCGCACCGGCGCCTGTACCGGAGCAAGGACCCGCCGCCGTGTCTGCAGCGCCTCGCGGGGCTCCCTACGCAGGCGTCCCCTGTCGGCGTCCACGACACGCCGCTCGTCTCGCCGCGATTTAGCGCACCTGCTGGATACCACTACGACCAGCACCCGCACTACCCGCACCCGGTGAGCCCCATGTACGACCACTCCAAAGTCATCGCGCACGCCCCGCACTACCCACGGTACGAGCCCGTGTACCAGCACCAGCAGTACGCGCCGCCGCCGCCGATGCCGTCGCCCGCTGCGGGCCAGCCCCACCGAGGAGGCTACCTGCCGATGCCGGCGCTACCGCCCATCATGACCAAGCTCTGTGAGCCGCACCACGAGCCGCAGTCCTACAGCCCGTACGGACCGCCGTCATACCTGCCACAGCCTGGCGTGAGCCCCACGGGCCGCGCGTCCCCACACGACTCGCAGGTGATCACGAGCTCCATCCGCAGCAGTGAGGACCCCACGACGCCCCGGCTGCCGTCCGTGCGGCCAACGCTGTCGCTCCCGCAGGCAGGACTTCTTCTGCCGCGGATGTTCTCCTAAGCTTCACTCAGTTTTCGATGGTTCTGTACGAATAATTAATATTTGGATTTCTCTCTCAGCCTGGCTCCTTCTTTTGTTTGCGTGGTGACGAGAGAGGGATACTTCACGGGGCAGACGCCCACAGACGCGACATACGGGTACACACACGGACACATAGTACTAGCTGGGCTAGTGGGTCGCCTTCTTCTCCTTCCACACGTCGGACTGGATGTCGGCCACGACCTTGGTCAGCTTCTCCTGGAGCTGCTGCTGCTCGAGCGTCAGCGTCTTGAGCGTGCGTCGCGCCTCGAGCCACCGCACGTGGCTCTCCAGGCGGCTGATCTCGGCGCGCATCGCGCGGAACTGAGACCGCTTGCGGGTCATGAACTCGCGCTGCGACTCGCGGTGCCGCTGGCGGCGCTCCTCGTCGGGCATGCGCTGGCATTGGCGTTTCTTGGGCGACGGCCACACATAGTCGTTCACGGTGTAGTACTCGGTGCGCTCCTCGGTCGACGCGAGTGGCAACGGGTCGAGCTCGGGGCGAATACGCTTCGCCTTGGACGATGGAGAGGACGGCGATGGCGTCGGTGTGGGTGTCGGCGCAGCTTGTGATGTGAGTGGGGCTGCTACTGGACGACGAGACGGAGCGGCGGCGTCTTGGTCGTGATGGTCGATCTCAAACTCGTCGAGGAGCTGGTCCAGCAGGTCGTGCTCCATGTGAGACACGGAGATGACAAGCGAGTGGGAAAGACACACTGCCATGGGAGCCTCCACCCGTGCCCGAGTGACCAGCACGATGCAAATTGAAAAGTGAAGACGGCATCCTAGTGACCGCCAGCACAGCAAAGCGCAAGGCCACCGTGAGGGAGGCTGGTGGTCTGTCGTTCGGCGCCTGTGTGTGTCCGCGGCGCCGTCTCCGAGCTCGGAGAGCCGGACGTCAAGGAACCATCCTTTGGGGGAAGCGACGAACCGAGAGATGTGATGGGGCCGGTCACCGCGGGCGAGCCATCCACCAGCAACGTAGCGCGCGTTGACAGCGAAGGGGCAACAGTCCAGAGCCCACCGAGGCGGCCCGTCAAGCTGGCAGCGGTCCGCAGGAGCAGATGCCCACTGCTGCGTCCAGAGGATAACCTCCGCGCCGTCGGTGCTGCGCTCACGAGAGTGGTCCGGCGCCTTGACGTTCGCGGCAGCACCGGCGCGCAACCTGCTTGGTGGCGAAAGCGGAGGAGTGTCAGAGGGGGACGCGCTGCGGGCATTTGGTGGTCGATGTCAGCACAGCTGGCGGCGAGGAAGATGCCGCACGTCCAGTGTTGGGATTGAGTAATCGTGCGCGCGCATCTCTTTCGAGCTTCTTCTAGTGAGGTGAGCTCGTGGCGGAACAAACGGGCTCAACAAACTAAAGAGATCAAAAGTGCGCCGACTCCTTCCGACGATACCAGCTCTCCCGGGGTGCTGTAGCATGCATGTATGGCCACCAGAGAAATGTATGGCCACCAGAGAAATGATCGTTTGGCCGTGATAACAGGCCTGACTTGCCTCCGATGCGTCAAGTTTTGCGATCTGTTTGGAGAACTAAACAGGGTGGCTCTTCACAGCGAACAGCCACAACGGTCTCTCAATCGCGGCAAATGTAGTGCAACGCAGGCAATTCCAGCTGCCAGCCTGGATCCCAGCTGGGCGCTCGGTTAGGCAGTCATCCGGCAGTGGCATTGTCCGCCGCGCTGTCGCGTCGCCGTTGCAGATGGGCCGCGTCACGCGGCCGCAGTCCTGATCCCAAGAACTTAGCTGTATCCATTCCGAGCTTCAAGTTTTCTGCTGCCGCCCTTCACACGGAACGTCCGACACCGATGCGTGTGTGCGGGGAAGAGCGCAAAAAGCCGGTTGAGATCATCCCGAGCATGCGCGAGGAAGGACTGCGAAACGACTCCCGTCGATGGTGTGATGTGAGGCACGAGCACAAGCCTCCTTGACGTGGAGGCTAGAGAACGTCAGTGTGTCCAGATCTAGCGAGCGTCCATGCACGTGAGTGCTGGCACGTGTGCATGCGATCTGGGTCTCTGTCAGCGGTGCGTCACGAGTGTCTGTGCCCGTGGCGTAAAGGACAACAACGCCACCTGTCCAGAACTGTAGCCATACTAATATGAGCAGCTCCAAAATCTTCTATCAGCTTAGCTTTATGTATACTTCCCCCTCCAAGGAGTGTATACCTCAACTAACCGATGCTAATATATATCCACCCCACTCGTACTTTACCGGGAAACGCGCCGTGAATGGAGCTCACTTGTTCCGACACCTTTCGCGATCATGAGCGATCTCCCGCCCGCCGCGCCCGCATCCGCCGCCACCGACGCCCCGCCGGCCGCGCCCGCCGTCGTTGACGCGTCGTCCTCTGCTGCCAGCGCCGCCGCTGCCTCCACTGGCGACGCGGCCCCGAAGAGCCTGCGTGATGACCCGAGTCTTCCGAAGATGTACCCGAAGCCCGTGACCATGCTGGTGATCGGCATGGCCGGCAGCGGCAAGACCACGCTCATGCAGGTGAGAGGACCTCATTAGACGCCGAATGAGACAGGCGTGTGGGTGGACTGGGATACTCATGGATTCTTTATGTGTAGCGCATCGCGACCCACGCGATCGAGCGCGGTCTCCGCAACTACGTGATCAACCTGGACCCGGCCGTGCGCAAGACCGGCTACGGCGCGAACATCGACATCCGCGACACCGTGGACTACAAGCAGGTCATGGCCGAGTACGGTCTGGGCCCGAACGGCGCGATCATGACCTCGCTCAACCTGTTCGCCACGCGCTTCGACCAAGTCGTCGACCTCGTCGCCAAGCGCAGCCACGAACTGGAGTACGTTCTCCCGTGATCGCGTGATACTGCGTGTGGACGTCTTGGGATGGCTAATGATTCTTACTTGGATAAATAGCTACGCGGTGGTGGACACGCCGGGCCAGATCGAGGCGTTCACGTGGTCGGCGTCGGGCACGATCATCACCGAGTCGCTGGCGACACTGTTCCCGACCGTGATCGTGTACGTCGTGGACACGCCGCGCACGGCGAGCCCCAACACGTTCATGTCCAACATGCTCTACGCGTGCAGCATCCTGTACAAGCTCAAGCTGCCGTTCGTGGTCGTGTTCAACAAGATCGACGTGCTGCGCCACGATTTTGCGCAGGAGTGGATGACCGACTTTGAGGCCTTTCAGACCGCGCTGGACCAGGTCCAGGACGACAGCTACATGGGCAACCTCTCGCGGTCGCTCAGCCTCGTGCTCGAGGAGTTCTACAACAACCTGAGCTCGGTCGGCGTCTCGGCGGCCACGGGCGAGGGCATGGACGCGCTCTTCGGCGCCGTGGACAAGGCCGCGCAGCAGTACGAGGACGAGTACCTCCCGGAGCTGCTCGAGCGCATGAAGGCCCAGGAGAAGAAGGCCCAGCAGAGCCAGGAGACCAACCTCACGCGCGTGATGCAGGACATGGACATCTCGCGCGACATGGGCGGCGAGACCAAGCCCGGCATTCCCGCCGGGCCGCGTACTGATTTGTAACAACTCTATCCCTCCCTGTTGCCTACTTTCGTGATATATCTTCGACAAACGGTCTATTTTCGTAGTAACCATCCAGAACTGTTCCACAACTCGCCAAAGCGACGCTTCTACCGAGTCGGGGCTTGTATTCGAGTCGTCTACAGTACAGCTTTGTTCCGAGGAAACCTCCCTCATCTTCCAAGGTCTCACCTCGCTGCCTTCAGGGACGGAACGCGCTGCGCGACGGGGGGATGGAAGCCATGTCGTTCCGCTCGGAGGACTCGTGGCGCTCGAGCGCCATGTCGGCGGGCCGCATGGGCCGCGTGATCGCGCAGAACAGCGAGCTCGAGGAGGAGGCGCTGGCGCGCGGGCTGCGCGAGCAGGCGCGGCTCGCGGCGCGCAAGCTC
Organism: Pythium rhizo-oryzae; assembly: GCA_027475725.1. Taxonomy (NCBI): domain Eukaryota; phylum Oomycota; class Peronosporomycetes; order Pythiales; family Pythiaceae; genus Pythium; species Pythium rhizo-oryzae. The sequence goes on along the minus strand of JAMFLL010001007.1, from coordinate 9,904 downwards.
GTGACGCCCGAGACGGCGTTCTACCGCGTGCTGGACGAGGCCAAAGTGTACGCGATCGACATCCGCGCCAAGACGCCCGCCGTTGGCAGCAAGGGGGGAGCAGGGGAGGCGGGGGACGAGGAGGAGGACGACGGCGGAGAGGAGCAGGAGATCGTGAGCATCATGGAGATGATGAAAAGCGCCGGCCGCACGTCGTCGCGGGACCGCATGCAGATGCAGAACGACCGCAACGGTGCGTTCGTATGGCAGCGTATGGAGGTGTGGTGTGTGTATTGATGAGCTTTGTGGCGGTGGCGCGCAGCGTACTGCGTGAAGAAGATGCCGGATGAGGTGGTCGCGAGCAGCGGCCGTCTGCGGTGTCCCTACGGGCCCACGCAGCAGCTCACGACGTTCATCCAGCTCGCGCACATCGACAACGGGTACATGATCCTCTCGACGCAGCAGCCCAAGCAGCGCGGCGGCGTGGTCGAGCGTCAGCTGCTCGAGAAACTACCCGATTCCGAACAGCCCGTGCAGGAGTTCGGCCGCTTCTACTACCGCGTGCTCGTGCCCATCGAGCTGCGCCGCGGACCGGACCTGCTCGCGCCCATCGTGTCCCGACAGCTCTTCAAAAACGCGGAGGAGATTGTGGAGTGCAGCGAGACCTACCGCTGCCCGCAGAGTGCCGTGACGTTCGTCAAGCTCGCGTACGAAGACGGATGGCTGTTTGAGACACTCAACTCGGGGATCCGCGTGCTGGAGCGGCTCGCGACCGAGCCCGAGATCGAAAACGGTCAGTTCTTCTACATTGTGCGCATCCCCGTGGGCATTCGCGTCGCGCCGAACATCATGGCGCAGCGTGCTGGTAAAGGGTACCGACTCCACTCGATCGTGGAAGCCTCGCAACGCTTTACGCCACCCGGGAGCAAGATCACGTACGTCAAGGTGTGTCGCGAGAAGAGCGCGCGGTGCACGTGCTCGCACAGCCACCAGAACCATGACATTGGCACAGGCGCCGGATCGAGTCCAAAGGCCCGCGTGCGACTCGAGCTGAGCGAGGAGGAGAAGAACTTGATCCCGCGGTCGTCGTCGACATCGTCGCTCGCTGGTACATCATCGGCATCATCGTGCTCGGGCGGTTGGATCTTCGAGACCACCATGGATGGCCAGCTGGTGCTGGACCCGATTCCGAAACCCATCGAGCGCCAGATCGAGCGCCTTTTCTACCGCGTCTTGGAAGATGTCGACGTGCTGCCCACGCCAGGATTCTTCGGCGCGGCGTCCTCGAGTAACGGCAGCAGCAACGATCCACCGGGATCCTCATCGTCGTCCTCGAAAAGGAAGCGCTTGAAGGACACGCTCGTGGAATGCAGCGAGCGGATTGTACCGGCTGTGCACGAGTCCGACGTCGTGGGCGCCAACGTCCCGCAGCTCGCCTTTGTGAAGCTCCGCCATGACGTCGGCTGGATCTGCGAGCGACAACTGCAGGCGCCGTACCGGTACGTGCTGGAGCAAGTCCAGGGATTCGCCGTCACTCGAGACGAACCCAAGTTCTACCGTGTTCTCGTGCCCGTGTACCTTCGATCTGCGCCGGACTTCGAGTGTCCGCGCCTGCCCGGCGTGAACCCGTTGGCTGTGGGCTGTGTGTTTGAGAGCTCGCTGCAGTACACACCGCCAGGAAGTCGCATTACGTATATCAAGGTCTCAAGTGATGCAGCCGCCGCATCCAACAGCGGCTCCAGTGGGTGGGTCTTCAACCAAACGCCAAGCGGAGACAAGATCGTTGAAGCAATAGACGAAGACCCCGAGAAGAAGCAAGGCAAGTTTTTCTTCCGCGTGCTGTGCGCGAAGAAAGAGGTGCTGCTGTCACCGGAGCGTAGCGGCGAGGTGGTCAAGTTCCTGTTCGAGAACACGTTCTTCGCGGCCGAGATGGAGTACACAATACCACGCACCCAAGAGACCTACGTGCGTCTGTCCAAGGAGAAAGGGTGGGTCCTGCTCGACGCCCCGAACGCCAAGGAAGAGGAGCTCACGCTTCAGCGCCTCCACGAAGATGTGTTCAATCTCTACCAGATGCCGCCGAGTTGGGCCAGCATCGGTCACCCGAATCGCACATGGTTCAAGGTTCCTGACGAGACGTGCCGGACCGTTTTGGTTGAAGAGACGCTCCTGCAGATGCACATTTTCAAGAGCCGCAATATTCTCGCGGCGTCGTCGCAAGGCCGCGAGAACGTGCCGTTGACTCGTCAGGGCTCCGTGGCGCTCAAGAACGGCTCGGTCGTGTGGCCGTGCACACTCGAAGAGATCAAGCATGGCGCGAGCGCGCTGTTGTTCACGTTCCCGTGGAAGCAGGTGTGGTGGATCTTCGAGATGGAGAACGGCGAGAAGCACAGCGTGGAGCTGCAGCACGGGCTCCGTGGCGGCTTCAAGGCCGTGTTGTTTGACGGCGAGGTGCAGGTCCAGAACCGCAGCGTGGGCGACATTCTGTGGGACGCCGGCAGCGAGTTTGTGTTCGAGTGGAAGAACCACACGTTCAAGGTCATCATCGCGCTCGAGGGCGCGTTCTTCTCGCAGTACCTCCAGTTCTACAGCTACTCGCTGCTCGTGGACGAGGAAGAGGTCGTGCCCCTGGAGTTTTAGATCCATTGGCATGGTTTGTAGGTACAATAGGGATCCAGGCGAGTGTGAAACCACAGGAACACCAAGATGAGAGAGCTGTGTAGGCATGTGTGGGGCACAGTGAGACAAGAACGTTTGGGAATTCGCAGGAGCGATCTCGTGCCCGACCGCCAGTTGGGGTGTTGTTGAAGCTGATAAAATGAGCTCGTTCTGTATCGAGTTCGAGAGGGTTTGCCTCCAGAGTGTGTGTCAGGCTGTGGTGGAGAAATGCGTGGTCGATTGACGAGGAGCTCACATCTGGAGAAACCAGCACGAAGGGATCACCATGCCGGCCGCGATCTTTCAGCGCAACCCGCGCAACGTGCGGTACGTTAACATCCCTGTGTGTGGCGCGCGCCTCGAGCGCTCCTGCGCGCCTGCGTGGACTGGCTCATCTAGGCTGCGCGGTTCTCCGTGGCTCATGGGCGTTGTGCTGTTGCCCGACAGCATCGCCGCGTGGGTGCTCGCCGGCTCGGCGTTCGCGGCGTGGTACAGCTACGACCGCAAGAAGGAGCGCGAGTTCTCGGACGCGGAGGTCGCCAAGTGGAACCAGGAGGTGCTCAGCAAGACCCGCACCAAGTCGGAGAAGGAGCGCGCGGCCAAGCAATAAGATCTATTTTCTAATGAGCCGCCGCACACCGATCCGCGCCACATCGTGGTGGTGGGGTGGGGCGTGCGTGAGCTCCAATACACGCCTGCTTGTCTGTCTGCGTTGAGAGACTACGCCCCCCGTGACATGTTGCGTGTGCGCATTTCCCTCGCCTACTGTCGCGCAGGGTCCCTTCGAGGCCTGTGTTCTATGTTCTATGTCTTTCACGTTAAGAACGAAAATGCAGGTTCGGCAGTTGGGCGTTCTGTCGCGCCGGGTCGCATCTAGGCCTGTGTTCTGTTTCTTCACGTGAAGAACGAAAATGCGGGTTCGGCAGTTGGGCATTCTGTCGCGCTTGGTCTGCACTAGGCGATCACAGCCTGCAGCGCCGCGCCGGCGGCAATCCACCAGAACACATTTGGACACCTCGACGCCACAGCATAGTCATGAGACCATTCGAGAACCCGGCTAAGCTCGCCAACGACCCGCGCGGCATGACCTACGGGTACGTACAGGAAGCGTGCTGTCGACCGGATGATGAGACCGAGGTGAGACCGCTAACCGGATCTGTATGATACATAACCACAGCAAGGTCGGGGTGCTGGCGGCCGGGACGCTGGCCATCGCGTACTACATCACGACGCGGCGCGACGCCCACACTGTGCCCACTGGCAATACTCGCGATGTGGGCACCACCCAGCAGGTCGAGACGAACCGCGAAGGGCAGCAGCATCGTGCGCCGCCGCCCTCGAAGAAGGTGGCTCAGGGCGAGTAATCGTAGAGGCGGACAAGTCAGCCACCCGGTGGCCAGCGCGGAACATTCTTCGGGCCGATCTTTGAGGGGCGGTGCCTGGAACCGTTCCTGCTCATAGTTTTTTTTTTCGTGCCATGAAAACCCGTCCGTATCGGACGAAAGACAAACAGAGAGAGCGAGAATAAAACAGTCGTCTTCATAAGTCGCTTTTTGTTCTCGCGGCCGTTCTTTTCGTTCCCACCGGAACTTCGTCTGACTCTTTTCGTTCTCAGGCGCCGCGCCCAAAGCGTCGGCGGCTGAAGAAAACGAGGAGTTGGTCCAAGAAAAAAGCCGCTGGGCCAACGGAAAGCGTGCGCGGCGGTGGGTGCCAACCATGCCAGGACATGCCATGGCCAACCCACCGCTTGCGTGGCGTGAATCACGCCACTTGTCCGAGCGCGGTCTTTGGGCGCACGCACCGAATGCGGTGTCAACAGTGGATCGACAACCCAACCCAACTGCGGGTGAGTTGGTGGCCAACGCAGAACAAGAACCACAAAAAGCCGAAGAATCCTGTGACGCCCGGTGATGCGTCGCAGTCAACCATCTGAACGCCCCTCAACAAATCTCGACCGGTTGCGGCCTGCCGCAATCGGAGATGTGGTTTCCAACAAGAAGTTCTCGCACTCGGTCCTGTATCAGGCACGTGGTGAGTGGTGCGCTTCTCCACAGCGAGTGCCCTTCATTTTTTGTGTGAGGCGAGGAGGTCCAACAAAAATCCAACTCATCCACTACCTGCAATAATGAAAACACAGGGAGATGGAAAGATCTATTCCCGCTTGTTTCAGTTGTCATCTTACCTATTAACAATCTATATCCTTTACTAATCAATGTTATCGCATGGTATCATTTTCCTCGGGGATTCCACTTTCCGACACTTCTCGCACTTCGTCTCGCAGAACCCACTCGGGCAGTGGCTCCTCATCTCCCTTGGACGCGTTCTGTGTGGAAAAAACTGGCGACCGCTGTGGCAGCTCGCCTGTTTTGTTTGGCACGGCAGTGCCAGCGCCAGTGGCATGGGCCCGCGCCCCTCCTCCCACAGTCTTTGCCTCCGTGTCCCAGTCACATGATGGCGTGCGGCCGCCGCCTCGCGCCCGCCTGGCCGCCTGATTCACCATCCGCGCCTGCCAGCGCCGACCGGCCGCGCCGCCATCGACGTCATCCGCTTCTGCTGAGAAGCGGCCTTCTATTTCTCGCTCTGCTGCTCGCCATCTCTGAAGCTCCGGTCTCTGTGATGGCGGCCCCCACGCCCGCGCCCACGGCGTCCGGCGCGGCCACGTCCACACCGTCCACACCGGCGTCCACACCGGCGTCCACACCTCCGGCCACGACGCCGCCGCCGTTCTCGGACGCGGACGCGGCCGTACTGAACGCCACCTCGAACGACACGGTGACGCTGCTCGCCACCAGCGACCTCTCCGCGCTCTTCTACCGCCACTACAACAGCGGCGTGATCGTCGCGCCGCTCGCGCTGCCCAACGCCTCGGCGCTGCCCGCGGAGATCGCGCAGCGGCTCGAGCCGCTCGGGCTCGCGTTCGACCAACTCGACGGCTTCCTCCAGCGCGCGCTGCTCTGGGACGCCGGGTACATCTACAGCCCGGCGGCCTCGTCTTCGCCCAATGCCGGTTCCAGTTCCAGTACTACCACCAAATCGCCGTTCCTCCGGGTCTACACGCGGAATGGCGCGCCCATGGCGTCGATCGCGCCGTCGCGGAGCGAAATGGAGCGCGCTGGATGTTCCGTCCAGATCTGCACGTCCGACGCGTTCGGCTCCACGCTGCGCGCCGTGTCGTGCCAGAACCAGAACCAGGTCTTCTCGGTCGTCCAGTGCGCGATCGACGTCCGCGCGTCCGGCGGCGGCGCCGCGCTGGCCGCGACCGCACCGGACGGCCGCCAGCGCGCCGTGTGGACATCCTGGAACAACGAGGACCGCGGCGCGACCCAGGAGCTCAACAAGACCGAGCTCGCGGCGCCCGACGTGAACGTCGGCCAGTACGAGTGGTCCCCGGGCGAGGAGACCCGGTCCAGCGCGGACGCCGAGGCCGGCTCGCCGCCCACCGTGCGGCTGCTGGCCATCCACACCGTGCCGTTCAGCGACGAGCCGCCCGTGGGCCAGTGCCCGCAGAGCCGCACGGACGCGCGCGGCGACCTGCTCCCGACGCTCACGATCCCGTGCGCGCCCTACGACGCCGTCGCCGGCACCGGATCTTCGTCCACATCCGGACGGCGACTCGCGGCGGGCGAGTGGGCGCCCCCACAGGAAAGCAAGCTGATCCAGTCGTGGCTCAAGTCGGTCGCACCCAAGTCAGCGGTCGCGGCGCCGGCCCCCGCGGGCGGCGCCAAGCCCACGACGCCCGGGGCCAACAAGCCCAATGGGAACTCCCCGGATGGCGCCAGAAGTCCGTCGTCGTCGAGTGACATCCCGGACCAGTCGAAGCGCGTCCCGACCGGAGACGGCGGCGGGTTCAACTTGATCAACTTGGTGCCGATCCTCGTGGGCGCGCTCGCGCTCATCGCCGTGGCCATCGGGTTCGTGATCGTGCGCAAGCGCAGGAACGCCAAGCGCAACGGCCGCGGCATGGACTACGGGCCGTACTCGCACAACCCGCTCATGAAGGCCGACGAGGCGTACTTTGACGGCTCGGCGTTCCTGTCGCCAGCTCCGGGCATCGGCGTGGCCGGCGCGTTATCGGCATCGGGGCGATCGGGACGCTCGCGCCAGCTTGACTTCGAGAACGACTACCACTCGTCCAACGACAGTAACCGCTCATTGGGGCGCTCGACCAAGTCGTACGACCCGGAAGTCACGCGTGGGTCGTCGGACCGCCGTCGCAAGCTGCCCAAGTCGGTCTTGATGACGAGCCTGCGCCGCGTGATCAGCGAGCCGTCCAGTGGCGCCACGGCGGTCTCGCGGCCGAGTCTCGACTCCGAGCACCTCAAGCTGCTGCAGACCGACCCGAACCTGTCGGCGAGCCGCATCAGCTACGACAAGATCGTGTTCGAGCGCGTCATCTCGCTCAGCTCGCGGTATGAAGTGTGGCTCTGCCAGTATGAGGGCGAGGAGCTGGCCGTGAAGCGACTCACGCAACGCCCCGCGCTGGCGGATCTCGATGAAGAGCTCTCGCTGGCTAGCGCGTCAGGGGCGCTGGAGAACGAGGACGCCAACATGGCCAACGCCGTGTCGGCCTTTGTCGCCGAGATCCAGATCACGGCCGCGCTGGAGCACCCGAACTTGGCTCGCTTTGTCGGTGTGGCGTGGGCTCGTCCGCCCGTGGACTCGCTGTGCCTCGCCATGGAATACCAGACCAACGGCGATCTGAGGACGTACATCGCGGAGCACCGCGACAAACTCACCAGGTGGAACCGTCTCAAGATGAAATGGGCCAAGGGCGTCGCGAGCGCGCTGCGGTACCTGCACGACCAACGGCCGGTTGTGCTCCACCTGGAGCTCAACTCGACCCACGTGCTGCTCTCGGACCGCCTGCAGCCCAAGCTCATCGACTTTGGCGAGCGCCTCAGCGCAGAGGACTGGACGCAGCTGAGGATATCAGGCGACGCGCCCGTCACGTCCAACTTTTCGCTTCTGCAGCAGCAGCAGCGCAACTTCCCGTACTGGGCCGCGCCCGAAGTGCTTCGCGGTGAGGGCCACTTGATGGCGTCGGACGTGTACTCGTTTGGCATGCTGCTCGTGGAACTCGACGCCTGCAAGCTGCCGTTCCAGGACGCCAAAAACACGAGCTCGGGCGCCAAGCTCAAGCCTTTCCAGATGATGAACATGGTCATCTCCGGGCGGCTCATCCCGTCGGTCACGACGACGTGTCCCGACGAGATCCGCGAGATTGTAGAGCGCTGCACCGACCTCGTGCCTGGGCGGCGGCCCAAGATGCCCGAGGTCGCGCGCATGCTCGAGCTCGCCGATTACGAGACGGTTTTGTGAGAACGTTCGAGTGATTTCGAGCGGACACGTAACCCTCGACACACACTGCACTCGCCATTCGATGGATGTTGAGTGCATGTACGTACAGACAGATTAAGGAGGAAAGGCGAAGAGAGGCATGGCCCTCTCATGTAGGAAGCAGGATTATGTAGTAAGGGAGAAAAGCATAGCGTAGCAGTATGAGCCCACCAGTTGATCATACGGGGACAGCAGAATATAGCAATCACGTGGCGCATTGGAGCCACCAACCACCGAGCTCCACAAACTCGCAAATGCTTGGTCTCGTACGGTAGACGGATGTCACGATAAATAATGTCTCCTGTTGATCCTCAGTTACTACCAGGATGAAACGCTGCTAATCGTACACGCACACACACGTACACACTCATGCTGTTCCCGCGACCTGGCTCGTGCTGCTCGCGTGTCGGGCATGTCGGTTATCATTCTCGTTGGCCGGCACTCTGTCACTCGTTACACTGATGCAGTTTCATGTCGTCCTTCTACAGTACACTTGGGGCTCGCTAAATTCACAATTGGGGATACGACCGAAGAGCTTGCGTCCGATCTTCATCACTCGGGTTCACTCATACAGGGGGGTCTGGCTTGTACGTTCTCCTCACACCCATGTCATCTGCTCCAGTTGCTTGACCACGTCGCGCGCGGTGGGACGAGCCGACGGGTCGACGTCGAGACACTTGAGTGCGAGCTCGCGCAGCGCCGGCGGGCAGGCCTCGCCGAACTTGGGCTGCATCGTGCCAGCAATGACCATCTTGAGGATGTGGAAGGGCTGGAGGTGCACACCCGTGTCGCTACTACCGTACTGGAGGTCGTGATACGGCGACTGGCACGTGTCAATCTCCGAGAGCACGACACCGAACGAGTAGATGTCCGATTTCTCCGTGTACGACGTGCCGCCCAGGACCTCCGGCGCCGTCCAGTAGGGTGTGCCGACGCCGAGCGTCATGCAGTCCCGCTGGACCGAGCGACTCACGCCAAAGTCCGTGACCTTGGCCGCGAGGGGCTGGTCGCGCACGAGGATGTTGCGCGACTTGATGTCGCGGTGGATCAGCACCGGCGCGCGGGAGTGGAGGTACTGGAGCGCCTTGGCAATGCCCAGCGCGAGCACGCGCTTCTGGTTGGGCCACGTGAGCACATGACCCTGGCGCTTGAGGAAGCTCTGGAGGTCGCCGCCGGGCATGTACTCGATGACCATGCACAGGCGGTCCAGCGTCGTCCACGCGACGCCGAGGAACCGAGGGATGTTGGCGTGGTGGAGCGACGCCGTGATCTGGATCTCGTCCACGAAGGCTTCGACGTCCTCGATCCGCACACGGTGCGACTGGAGCATCCGCTTGACGGCGATCGGGTGCGAGTCCAGTTCGGCGAGCCAGACCTCGCCGAAGCCGCCCTTGGAGAGCTGCTTGTGGAACTGGATGCGCTCGAGCGCGACGCGCTTGTTGTACAGGTTGAGGTCGTTGAGCAGCACGTGGGTCATGCGGTCCCAGGAGGCCATGCTGGTCGTGTCCGAGGCCACGGTCATGACCGAGGACGACGAGCGGCGCGGCAGCTTCTTGCGGACCAGGTCGCCGTCGCCCTCGGACGGCGGCAGCGCCGACAGCGCGCGAATGGCCTCGCCGGAAAGCACGTCCCCACCACTACCATTCCCGCCGCTGCGACGTGCCGCGGCAGCCGGCGGCGACGGCGACAGCAGCGTGTGCTGGAGCGAGCGGCCCCAGATGTCCTTGATGGGGCCCGGCGCCGGTCCGCAGAGTCTCACACAGCAGCCCGGTTTGCCGGCGGCCACGCGGCGGCGGTAGCAGTACCAGGCGCCGAACGCGGCCATGAGGATCACGGCCGCGAGGCCCAGGGGCAGCACCACGAAGAGCAGCACCTTGTGGCGCTTCTCGTTGGCCTTGGTCTCCTCGAGCCACGGCGTGACGACGGCGCC
>JAMFLL010001006.1:11209-21566 GCA_027475725.1 Pythium rhizo-oryzae | reverse complement strand
TTTGTTCCTGACCACCTCTCAGAATTTATCCTCCGCTTCAGCTTCTGTTCCACACTTTTCGTTCTGCTTCGGATCGATTGCTCAACGCGCGTGAATCGCACGCTTTGAATTGGAAATGAATTGCAAAATGAATTGAGAGTTCCTTCGGTGCCGCGAAGAGATGTATCTAAAACGCAGCCCCGAAGAGCTCACTTCAGAATTGGCGGCCTCGCCCTCACCAAGCCGCCTCTCCTCCCCCCTCCGCCGCCACCATGCAGCCGTCTCTACGCCGCTCGCTGCGCGCCACGACGTCGCGTGTTACGGCGCGCGCGACGCGTCCGCTGAGCTCAGCCGCGTCGTCGGACGAACCCGACGTGTACGAGAAGCGCGACGGCTCCAAGGGCAAGATCGTCTCGGAGCGCGCGTTCATCGAGTTCAAGCGGCAGCCGGACGCGTACCGCGACGCCGTGGACCGGCTCCACGACTGGGGCGAGATCAACACGGCGACGCGCGACCCGGGCGAGCGCAAGGTCCAGGCCGCGCGCTGCATGGACTGCGGCACGCCGTTCTGCCAGACCAACACGGGCTGCCCCGTGCACAACCTCATCCCGGAATGGAACGAGCTCGTGTTCCGCGACGAGTGGAAGGAGGCCGCCGACCGGCTCCACAAGACCAACAACTTTCCCGAGTTCACCGGCCGCGTGTGCCCGGCGCCTTGCGAGGCCGCGTGCGTCGCAGGGCTCATTGACGACCCGATCACGATCAAGAACAACGAGTACGCGATCGTCGACCGCGCGTGGGAGGAGGGCTGGATCGTGCCGCGCATCCCGCGCCGCAACGGGCTCAAGGTCGCCGTCATTGGCTCCGGCCCGGCCGGTCTTGCGGCTGCGGACCAGCTCAACCAAAAGGGCTACTCGGTCACCGTGTACGAACGCGAGGACCGCATTGGCGGCCTGCTCATGTACGGCATCCCGAACATGAAACTTGAAAAGAAGACCGTCGACCGCCGTGTGGATTTGCTTCGCGAGGAGGGTATTGAGTTTGTGACCAACGCCGAAGTTGGTGTCAACATGCCGATCCAGAAGCTCCAGAACGAGCACGACGCGGTTGTATTGTGCATCGGCTCGACCGTGCCGCGCGACGTGGGCGACGTGCCCGGCCGCCACCTCAAGGGCATCCATTTCGCCATGGAGTTTCTCACGAAGAACCAGAAGCGGCTACTGCTCACGGTCGACGGCAAGCTCCAGAGCGGCTGGGACCGTAACTTTGTCACGGCCGAGGGCAAGGACGTCGTCGTCATCGGCGGTGGCGACACGGGCACGGACTGTATCGCGACGGCCATGCGCCACCGCTGCAAGTCGGTTGTGAACCTCGAAATCAACATGCAGCCGCCGCCGTCGCGCGCGCCCAACAACCCGTGGCCCGAGTACCCGCGCATCTACGGTATTGACTATGGCCACGCCGAGTCGCGCGCCATCTTTGACCGCGACCCGCGCGAATACGGTATGCTCACGCGCGGCTTCAAGGGCAATGACGCCGGCGAGGTCACGCACGTGATCACGCAGCGTGCCGTCAAGAACCGCGAGACGGGCGAGGTGACGCCGATCGAAGGCTCGGAGGAGACCATCCCGGCCGATCTCGTGCTGTTCTCGATGGGCTTTTCGCACCCGGAGCAGCGCATCGCCGAGGAGCTCCAGCTCGAGGTCGACCAGCGCCGCAACATCCGCGCCGAGTACGGCCACTACTCTACATCTGTGGAGGGCGTGTTCGCCGCCGGTGATTGCCGCCGCGGCCAGTCGCTGGTCGTGTGGGCCATCCACGAAGGCCGCGGCGTCGCCGACGCCGTGGAGAAATACTTCCTGAACGAAGGCTTCCAGCCCGAGGTCGACCACAACCAGCGCTACGGTTAGAGCGTCCTACGAATCCAATTGCCTCTGCCCAGCACGCGCTTACAGTTCCAGCACATACTACAGCCAACCACAACACCACCGATCGGCCTCCTTCGCTCACGGGGACGTCGCTCCCCCCTCAAGGCGCATGCGAATGGATGGTCGTCGATCGATGTAAAGACACCAACGCGCATTCCAGAGACGCCAACAGACCACGGTGTATGTGCATTCATCGTCTATTCTGGTAAATACATACATGATATTGTAATTTAACGGATACACATTGCTAGATACGTCATCATGAACCTGTTCGTGGCAACATGGCTACATTTGAACATGGCTACACTTGGCTGTGGCAACCACTACAGCTTGATGATCGGTACGATGCCGCGCAACTGTCGCACACCGTGGAGCAGCGCCTGTGTCTTGGCACTCGCGCTGTCAATTGCCTCGTTGTGTGCCCCATCCACGGACTCTTGGGAGAGGTGGTGGGCGTTGTACCGCAGATCCAGAATGCGTACGCCTGTGAGCATCGAGACATCTCGCACCGAGCGGCAGTCGCTCAGGTTGAGCACGTGGACGCGCGCAAGCGCAGACACATCGCTGACATTCTCACACCCCGAGAGGTTAAGCGAGTGAAGCTTCCCGAGCGCCGAAACGTCCACAACCTTCTTGCAGTGCTTGAGTGTGAGCGAGTGGATGGTCGCGAGTGCAGAGACGTTCTCGATCATGTGGCAGTAGCTCAGGTCGAGCGTGTGGACGCGTGTGAGGGCCGACACCTCACGCAGTCGCGCACATCCAGCGAGCTTGAGCACTCGCACGTTCCGAAGCGGAGAGACGTCCTCAAGGGCGTCGCAGAAGCGCAAGTCGACTTCGCGTGCGTTTGCGAGCGGTGATACGTCGTCGATAAGTGGGCAGCCCGAGAGATTCACACGCCGTACACCATTGAGTGCCGAGATATCGCGTAGCCCTACACAGCGGTACGCATTGAGCACCATCACACCGTATATCGCCGAGAGACTCTCGATCGCGCGGCAGAAGCTGATGTCGAGCTCAAAAATGTCCTGGAGGCCGTCGAGATCGCGGATCGCCTGGCAACGACTGAGCACGAGCTTGCGCAAGCCGCGCAAGTGCGCGACACTCGAGATGCTCTTTGAGTTGGAGATATCCAATTCCTGGAGCTTGCCGTTTGTACCTAGCATTGAGATATCCGAGACCGAATCGCAGTTGCGCATGACCAATACGCGCACGCCGGTGAGCGCGGACACGTCGCGGAGTTGCTTGCACATGGACACATCCAGCGTATCCACGTCACCCAGCATCGACACGTCACACACGTTGATACAGCCGCTGAGGTCAAGATCTTTGACGCCGCCGAGCGCTGAGACGTCACGGATCCCGAGACACTTGCGGAGCTTGAGCGTGTGGACGTTGCCCAACGCGCTGACGTCGGTCACGTTAATGCAGCCAGAGAGAGAAAGCGTCCTAACAGTGCCGAGCTTGCTCACATCGCGGAGATCGATGCATCCTCCCAGATTGAGGTCCTCGACTTGAGCGAGACATGCAACGTCGATCAGCTGCGGACAGTTGCGCAGGCTGACGCGCTTGACATTGCGCAGAGCTGTGACGTCTTCCACGCCACGACAAACGTTGAGGTACACGGCCTCGCAGTTTGCGAGTGGCGTGAGATCGACGACGTTATGGCAATATGAGAGGTCGACGACATTGGAGTTTTCGAGAAACGTCACATCGCGAAGCTGGTTGCAGTAGCTCAGATCGACTTGCCGAACGCCGCGGAGGTTATCCAAATCGTCAATGATCGCGCATCCACTGAGATCGAGCGACTGCAGTGCGTGGATCCCTTCAAACAGCCTCACACGGTAGATGCCCGACAGGTTTAGGCGATGGACCTGTTTTCGCGCGACAGCCTTTTGAAGAGTCTGCGGGCATAGGTAGCCATCGGTACTGGTACCCAGTGCATGCGCCTCGTGGGTGACGACGACCGGCTCGTCTTCGGGTTCTGGGGCAGCGTCGAGATGGCTGTAAATGCTCTCACTAGGCTCGGATTGCTGGTCGTTCGAGCTGTCATCGTCGTCGCCTTCTTCTCCTGTTGGGAGAGGCTGTAGCGTGACGTTCTCCAGGTTACGCCACATTGACAGGATCTTCTGAAAGTCTCGCGGAGAGCACACGAGCTTCGCCTCGATCCGCAGCCGCACGCGCTCGTGGACGACATCGTAGAAGAACGTGTTGAGCTCCGCCAGTGCAACTGCCTCGTTGAGCGAGAGCAACGGGATCAAATGCGCGTCGTAGAGCTCCACCGGGAAATCGAGCTGAAGAAAAGAACGCGGCGAGGGCTGCGGCGCGAGACCTTGGGGAGCCATTTCCACGGCGATGGGTGCGTCGTCGCGAGCGAGAGCGCAGACTGACGAGGTCGAAGGCGCTGACTCGCTCAACTGCGCGCGCTTCAGCACGCGCTGGTGGTCACCGCATCGGCAATCAATCAGATGGCCTCGCTGCCTCCCTCGTCCGTTGCCATTGCAAGCGGGAGGGGCTGCGGCATGTGTGAGTTTGCCGCTTGCTTTGCGGCAGAGAGGTTGCTTCCTTGCCAGGGCTATTCTTGCAGTTTGTTCAGAGTGATTGTCTCGTGTGCACTGTCTTGTTGCGAGCGTTCTGATTGGCTTTTGGTGAGGTCCAAACGAGTTGTGATTGGTGAGTGAGAGACGAAGAGTCAGTTCATGACGCACTGAAACAAGGCCAAGGGGGATGGACCCACACGTGGCATGCCAGTGCTTGGTGTCCTCTGCCGCCGACAGTCCACAACCACCGTGGCAGATCCGTGATCTTGGTGCCGAGCAAGATCGCGGGTCTGATTCCATCAGGGTGTTGATGGATTCCGCATCCCGTTGTTGTTACCTACAGTGGCCCACAGGTGCCACACCACGGCAGCATCTCCACAATCAACGTGCCAATGGGCCATTGGCAATGGCAATGCCATGGCGTCACCATGAGGATTTGACACTCGTGATGATCTTGAGACCTACATGCAGTCGCTAGTAGTACGGTACCCTACAGTACTGCACTGGTTCAAGCTGTTGCGGGTTCGTGCTGCTTGCCGCTGTCGCAAGAGCTCTCGGTCTTGACCCGGCTCGCCACGTGTGCCACACAGTCCGCGGTGCTGATGAAACCAGCTCAAGGAATGCCCCTGCCTCCCACCCCGTGCGTGCGCGCGGTGCCCGGCGCTTGCATGGATTTCTTGCGCGGCGCCGGGCCGTCTTGCAGTAGAGCGCGAGTGGCGCACCGGTTGCACGCGAATAATCGCCATGAGACAACCCCGCACGCTGGCTGCATGGCTGGCTGGCCAGCGTGGCTCTGCCGCCGCAAGCGATGGCGCGCCCTGCCGAATCTTGCGTGGTGGACGGATCGCGGGTGCACGTCCGCTGCTCACCACTCATACAGCATACAGTACCGTACAGTATCTCCGGATCAAGATCGCCCCCAGTAGGAAGCCGGAGAGGGCACAAGTGCACGTGTAACGCACTGTGTGTACGCCGTCGAACGTGCCTACAGGAAGGACGGTACGTATTGCCAGTGTGGCAGGTGCTGTGACGCACTCGTGAGCGCTGATCTGATGAATCCGCATCCCCCTTAGCGATCGCTACGTCGTGAAGACAGGAGGGCGACCGGTTTGCCCTCCATCTCCGGCGACCAGCATGCTCTCCGTGTTGTGGTGTCCACCATGCTGGGTGCCGATCAAGCACACGAGCTCTAGATCCGATGGGGAAGTGTGCCGCGACTGTCGGCGCCAGGCCGCTCGAAGGGCGAGCTGGCGAGCGGCTTGGTTCAACGTCCAGCGAGAGCGCGGCAGCACACACGCGCCGCCGCACCGCGCCACCGAGCGTGTGCTACAGTACACTGTACAGTTGTTGTACAGTACCTCGAGACTGCGGGTCCGCCAGGGAAACTCGAAGCGCACAGCCAGGGCCATGAGGGCCACGGATGCCACTCACGTGATGGCGGGAGGGAACCCCGAATTTTGTAGCAACCAACGCCGCCGAAAAGGAGACCTGCACTCCGAGAAACTCGCTGAGAAAAAAAAGCTTCTCGCTCTGTGGAGGCTGGTCATCCTGGCATGGTCTCCCTGTAGGATGCCGGCTACGGTTTCATCGACGTCGCCGGCGGAACACAGATGCCTAGAGGGCGAGTTCGGCACACGGAGACGGCGCTGGGTGCGACCAGATTGGGTCTCCGGACAGCCACTGGCACCACGCACGCGCCGGCGTCGCCGATCGCGACAGGCGTTGACCGGCGTTGCGGCGCAGGCTCCTTTTTTCCGGAGACCGGTCACTGCTATGCCGAAAGAATCGAGCTACAGTAGATCGCCCGTCGCAACAGGACGCGTTGTCTTCCAGCCATCATAGAGCCTGCGCACAGCCCCCCTATCATAGGGAGGCACATGCGGTGTACGAAACCTCTCGTCGGGAACGACGCTCTTGTGATCGGCCGGACAAATGCCTGCTCTCAACAGTCTGGCGGGTGGATCCAGTGCCAGCATGGTGTTACCATTCGTCAGAAGCAGCATGTGAGCCTGGTGAAGAGAGATGGGCTCGTGCAATTTATTGTGGTCGGGGATGGCACGGTCATCCGCCATCATTGCCATCCGCGGGCGGCCATGGCAGGTGGCAGTTGGCGAATCTGTAAACTTGTTCTCCGCCTAAAAATCCAGCAACTTTGGGGGAGAAGGAAAACCACATCGGTACCACTCCGCCCTGCCCTCGTCCACTCGACGCCTGTCGCGTGTCCAGCTGTAGGAGCGGAGACCAGACGGTTTGGACGGGACAGCGCCTGATTGGACCGCGCTATGGCCACATGGCAGCCGCCCATCCGCTCTCTCCCTTTTCTTCTCCCAGACCGTCCCCTCCCCTTCTGCCCTCCTCCGCCCGCGTGCTCTCTCCCCTTCGACCTGCATGCACCACGGACCGCTGTGTGTGTGTGAGAGAGCTTACTGCATGCCGCCAGACGGGCGCGCCGACTGATCTCCGCCTCCGAAACCAGCCGCGTTCTCCCCTCCGATCCGCTGGCACCCTCCTCGCTCCAGCGCTGACTGCCTTGGCGGCGCTCAGTTGGTGATTCCTCCCCCGCCATCCTCCGCGTGCTCCGCGCTCCACTCAGCGCGACTCCCCGCACGAGCCACCGCCATCCTCCCCACCGGGAACGCGGTCCGCTCGCAATCACCACTTGCCTTCCCACGCGCCGTTCCCGCCGACCGGCCGCGTTCCACTACTGCCCGGGCCCGTGTTGACTGCTCCCCGAGAGATTCTTCCCTCCTCCCGCGGTCCGTCTGCGCTCCTCCTCCTCCTCCTCGTTCTGCCCTCCCCTGGTTCTCCCCTCCCCCGCCCCCTCGTCCGCCGAGCAAGAAGACTCTCCCCCCGGAGTCCGCTTACTCTGCAAGTCCCCACTCGTGCATGATGCATCTCAAGTTCCCGCTGCCGGCGGGCTACTTCCCGCGCTTCGAGCTCACGCCGGACGAGACGCTGGCGTACAAGGAGCTCGTGACCGACCTCGTCAAGGACACGCGCCGCGAGTACGAGTCGTACGTGACCACGCAGCAGCGCCACGTGGACGGCCGCAAGTGGAAGCTCGCCAAGTCCAAGGACAAGCTCCACTTTTACAAGCGCCGCTCCGAGTACGGCGCCGCGGCCATCGGACTCACGGGCCGCCAGGGCGCCAGCGCCGCGCGCCACGGCAGCTCGAGCTCGAGCTCCAACGGCGGCAGCTTCGACCTCGCGCGCTCCGAGTCCGAGAGCTCGAGCTCCAACTTTAGCCAGTCCACGATGGGCGGCCACCCGGGCGGCCACAACAGCAGCCGCGGGCTCGGCTCCTCGCGCTCGCGCGTCGGCAGCGTGAGCTCCTCGCGCAGCGGCTCGGTCACGGACGGCGAGGCGCCGTCGTCGGCCTCGGCCTCGACCCCGACGCTCGGCGGCGTCCACAAGCGGCTGCTCGAGCCGACGCTGCTGGCCACGGGCGTGCTCGAGGGCACGGTGGACGACCTCGTCTACGCGTTCCACGAGCCCACGGCCGAGGACACCAAGGGCGTCGCGGCCATGGTCGGCGCCGGCGACGCGCTCGTGGACGCCGTCGTGCTCCACACGATCAAGTGCACCAAGACCACGTACCTCGGGCTCAAGTGGAAGCTCTGCCGCACGCCCGGCGGGAACCGGGACTTTTGCTTCCTCGAGTACGTCGGCGTGGCCAACGACGCCAAAGGCCAGCGCTACGGCTTCAAGGTGCTCGAGTCGGTCAAGCTGCGCAACTGCCCGCCGTTCGCCGACAACTCGATCATCCGCACGGACGTGTCGTTCTGTTATTTATTCCGCGAGTCGGGCACGCCCGGCATCGTCGACGTGTACATGCAGGGCGCGTTCGACTCGAGCGGCGACGCCGTCACGGCCGGCGGCGTCGGCGACGCGCGCAGCACCATGGACATGCTGCTCGAGGTCGAGAGCTGCATGGAGATCGCCGAGTCCAAGAAGCTCGCGGCGCTCGTGGCCAAGCAGGCCGCGGCGCCGCCGCGCCCCAAGAACGGCAGCGCGCTCTGCTCTATCTGTCGCGCCAAGCCGGGCATGCTCTCGTCGCACCTCAACTGCCAGGGCTGCGGCGCCGTGATCTGCACCAAGTGCCGCATGAAGAAGACCGTGATGACCTCCAAGCGCGGCGTGAGCACCAAGCTCAAGATCTCGTGCTGCAAGATCTGCCTCGTCAACGTCAAGGAGACCTCGCCGTTCGAGGGCGAGCCCATCAACACGCAGCCGCCGCTGCGCGCGCTCACGCGCAAGCCCTCGGCCACCAGTATGCGCTCCGCGTCCAACGCCGAGCAGCTCGGCGGGCTCGAGAGCACGCAGGAGCTCGCGCTCGCGCTGCCCGTGGCCACCATCGCGAACGTGCCGCCGCACCACCTCCAGCAGCAGCAGCAGCACCTCATGCTCCAGCAGCAGCAACAGTACAAGCACCACCCGCACCAGCAGCGTGTCGCCGGCTCGCTCACCGACACCGAGTACTCGGGCTCGATGCAGTCGTGGCAGTCGAGCTCCGTGTCGTCGTCGTACTCGGACCTGGACGACTCGTACGGCTCGCCGCCCAACAGCCAGCTCGTCGTGGCCCACAAGATGCCCGCGGTGGCCGAGTCGCCGCGCGCGCGCCTGCAGTACCACCAGCAGCAACAGCAGCAGCCGTACACACCGCAGTACGCGAGCCTCGCGGACGGCACGATGGTCGCGGCGCCGCCTGGCAGCAACGGGCGCCGCATGACGCCGCCGCCCCCGCCCATGCCGCCGCACATGGCTGGCCCGGGAGGCGCGCCTGACATGAACCAGCACCGCATGGGGCTCTACAACCAAATGCTCGAGCTCCAGATGCAGGCCGAGCGTGCGTACAACCTGGCGAACCAGAACGCCACGTTCATGCAGCGGCAATGAGGAGCGACCTGACACGGCGCTCTCGATAGGACAGACACACCAACCACACCACGCGGCCCGCGCGGTACTAGATAGCTGGAGACTCAGAACACAAAAGCGACGCGTTGGCGGCCAAAGGAACAAGTAATACATAACTTATACCGTGTGTGAGTGGCGGGGGGTTTCGCCGTTGGCAGAAACGGAGGCGCATACGTGTGGCGCGGTGGAAAAGCACGTTTTGCCCAGGTAGCGCGACTCGGTGAGCACGCGGAAACGCGGAAAGTGGTACCGGATCTTGGTGTTGGCGTAGCGCCGCAGCGCGAGCGCGTTCTCGTGGCCGGCAGCGGCGTCGCGCAGATGCATTTCCAGCGCGTCGATCGCGCGCGTCGGGCAGCGCACTTCGCCGGCGACGCGCTGCGGCGCCGTCGCCTGGATCCAGCCGTGGCATTTGCGGTCGTGCGCGAGCAACGCGACGCTTTCCATGAACGACGCGTCGTCCTGACCGGCGCCGCCGGAGTCCAGCGACAGCTCGAAGCGGAACGCAGAGAAGCGGTCGCGCATGCGCCAGCCGGCGGGGCCCTCCGGGTCGAACGCGGACGCGGCGTAGTCGCGCAGCGCGACGTCGCCAGCGGGCGTCAGCGCCACGTCAACCGCGAGCGGAGGCGGCGCTGTGGCCATCGCGGACGACGGAGCGCAGACGCACCATAGCGCAGTGCACAGAAAGAGGTACAGCACGCGGCGCAGCGGCATCGGCGGAAGAGAGAACGCGGCGGAATGGTCGGCGATGCACGTCAGGAAGTGCCCACTGGACACAGATGATGGATGGTCTCACGTCGCTTGGGAAGATCCACTCTACTCTAAATTAGGTATTATCCTTGCATAATTCAATGCCTTCACAAAGCGTGTCCTATACTAGGAAGGATTGTCCACGTTATATTCGGCAGATTTCGATTTTCCCGTCCTTTCGTCGTTGTGTCCATTCGCAACCATTCGAAAAAAATAGAACGAGATCTTTTCGTCGCGACCGGACCACATTTT